>PVJH01028164.1:0-27578 GCA_004026705.1 Nesogale talazaci
AAATACCCCCCCCCAAAAAAAGGAACAAAAGGATGGTGGATTTTTTGCACAATGTTTTGAAATTCCTTGTATATGTCTGTATACATTTAATATATATTCACAAATGAAACTTAATCAGAACAGTTCACAAATGTAAGGACAACCTCAAATATCAGATGAATAACTCATGTTTGGAAGGCATTGCCTGCACAGAATATGTCTGTACTGATAAATATTTTCATATTCATGAGGATCCATATTCTGAGAATATCTCTTCTTACTTAACATTAAAAATCATTTTATTGGGGGCTCATACAACTCTTAGCACAATCCATCCATGCATCCATTGTATGCAAAGCACATTTGTACCTTTGATGCCATCATTGTTAAAAACATTTTCTTTTCACTTAAGCCCCTGGTATTGGCTCCTCTTTTTTCCATCCCTTCCCTAGCCCCCCTCCCTCATAGACCCTTGATAATTTATAAGCTATTATAATTCTGTCTTATTGAACATTGTCTGATGTCTCCCTTCGCCCACTTCCCCGTTGGTCCACACCTCAGGGAGGAGGTTATATCAACATATAACCTGATGATCCTTATCATCAGTTCCCCCTTTCTATTCCACCCTCCCTCCACTCTCCTGGTATCGCTACTCTCCCCACTGGTCCCAAAGGGATCATCTGCCCTGGATACTCCAAGTTTCCGGATCTTATCTCTACCTGTATACAGTGTCCAGTCCAATGGAGTTTAAGGTAGAATTCAGATAATTATGGACATATTTTACATTTTTAGAAAGATGGTTCTTAATATAGTTTAAGGTTTTAGTTGGTTCATTTCCAAAATATTGAAACAAGAATAGAAAAATATTTTAAGTCTAGAAACCTGGCACTTTCTGAATTTTCACTTTCCGGTTCTCTGACTGCCATTGTACTGTCGTCTAAACCAGGCTGAGCCCCAGTGGCGTAGTGGTTGTGCGCAGGACTGCGGCCCACTGGGCTGGCAGTTCAAATCCAGCAGCAGCTCTCCAGGAGCAAGACTGGGCTTCCTACTCCCACCAGGGGGCAGTGATGCCCCCCAAATAATAATAATAAAAAAAACCAAACCAACCTCCAGGAGCTTACCGTGAGAGTGGATGAGTATCAGCGGTGTTCTGGCATTGGACTCTTGATAAGACTCCCTCAAGTTAATTTCAGTTGTATGAAGATACTCCCTTCCCATATTTTCAGTTACAAATTTTCTCACCGAATCCCTTAAACTTTCTGGTTTAAGAATTTTCACCTGGTAAGGACAATGCAAGGCAAATTTAAATGTCGCCAGACGCAGACCCCCGATTCAAGGAACTCTCAAGGTGGGATGACTCAGTGCTCGAAGCAGAAAGGCTGCCAGCCGGAACCCACCCAGTGGGGCAATCTGCTTCCATACAGACCACAGCCTCGAACGCCAGCCAGGGCGTGCTGCTCCGTCTCATGGGCGCTGCAGGTTGAACGGGGGGCCAGGGCATGCCACAACCGTGGTTAGGGAGAGTATGCCCAGTGTCACCCCACAGCGCAGACTGAAAAGTCAATCTGTGGTTCCCTCCTCTGCCTCCTGACATGGCTGTGGGGAGGAAAGGAAGCCTTGGGGTTGGGGTGTGTGTCCTCTCTCCTGTAGATTCTGAACCCCCCAGTCAGATTCTTAAAAAAAAAAATAGAGAGAGAGAAAGAGGGGAGTCAGGCAAAAAAAAATCACGCTTATTAATAACTAAAGCCATGTTGGTGGATGTGGTTTGGTGAGGCAACAGAATGCTTCTTGACTAGACAAGTGGACAGACTCACGGGGCATAAGGAGAGCAAGCCAGGCACCAGCTTCCCTGCTCTACAAGGGTCAGGGTCTGTTCTTAGACAGTTTATGGTACTGGAGACAGGACTCAGCCACGCTCTCTCAGTATCTCTTTTTAATCTACCTGTCTTCAAAGTCCTTCTTCCTCCCTAAGGTAAGGTGGCCAGACGCTCCACTTTTTAGCAATTTAATAACGTCCCGCGGCGTTTTAAAATGAAAATAAATATATTCCAATACCATTTTTGCATTCTATGAACATTTTTCTTGCTCCATATAGACCACATTTTTTTTTTTTTTTGGTGGGCATCACTGCCTCTGGTGGTTGTGGGCGCTACTCAGCTGCCACTGGATTTGATCCGCCAAGCCCACGGGTTGTAGTTCTGCACTCAACCACTTATGCCACCGGGGCTCAGCCTGAGACCACATGTTTAATCAAGAACCCCCACCCCTACCCCCGGTCAATGGTGTCCCGCTTAAAATCTGGTCACTTTACCCAAGGGAGGAGTGAGTAAGGGGACAAGGTGATGCCAAGAGGGAAACTCTAATTAGAGAGAAACTCTGAAGTATGGGGATGTACAGCTCATGGGCCATGTAAAACCTGCGATGTCATCAATACCTGCCAACATGACATGCTGTATGGCAGACAAGCAGCCCAAGCAATCACGTTACCCAAACCACTCTTCACTGTCCTTGAGGCACTGCTGATTTACAGCGACCCCACAGGGCAGGGCAGAACTGCCCAGGAGGGTTTCTGAGATTGCAACCCTTTCAGGGAGTTGAAAGCCTAGTGTTTCACCTGAGTGCGGAGAGTGGTTTCAAAATGCTGGCTATGCCCTTAGCAGCCCAACATGTAACCATGATGCCCCCAGGGCTCCAGCTGTCACATTCGGGGTGAGTTAATGAACTGCCTGACCACGATGGCCCGAGAATAATTCTGTCAATGTCCAAATGGCCTTTGGCAGACAACAGGTTCCCCTGCTCTGCTCCTGGTGAACTCATGTGAAAGAAATAGTGTAAGTGGGATATAAGGGTTTCCCCTTCATAGATTAATAATAATGTCAACTTTAAAAATGGATCTATTTTGATTATAAAAATAGTTTGAATGGTTTTAGTAATAAGTCCCCCAAACTTTTAGAATAGTAATATTTTTCTCATAGCAAATCTTACCAAAATAAGTCTTTGAAATGTGGTGAGCTTCTCCCAGGGAAAAACTACAGGACAACATATGTCTGCATCTTCGTACAAAAGTTCTGCTAGGTCTAATTTAGAAAAGGAAAGTATAATTAACAAAAGCTCTCTTAATGAAAATTTAGTTAAGAATTTGTGACCGTATAAAAAAGCATGGCTGACATTGTAGTTTTTCTTTTTTAGGATATATCATTTTATTGGGGGGGGGGCTCCTACAGTTCATATAACAATCCATACATCCACTGTACCAAATTAATTTGTACAAGTCTCCATCTTTTTTTCCCCCCATCTTCCTTTTTAAAATAGCTTCTTTCTACTCAAACCATTGGTATCAGCTCCTCTTCCCCCCCTTCTATCTCCTGCCCTCCCACCCTCATGAGCCCTTGATGAGTTATAGATCTTATAATTTTCATATCTTACACCATCCTCCATGTTTCTGTTGTTAGGCACTCTCAGTCTGTGTGGAGGGGTTAAACATCGATCATTGTGATCGGCTCCCCCTATCTCCCCACACCTTCCCCCTACTCTCATGGTATTGCAACTGCTATTGCTGTTCCTGAAGGGTTGGTCTGTCCTGGATTTGTGTGCTGAGAGCTCTCATATGTATCAGTGTACATGCTCTGGTCCAGCATGTACTAGACCAGCTCTGCCTTGGTAAGGTAGAAGTGGGGTCATGGTAGTGGAAGTGGGGAGGAAACATTAAAGAACTAGAGGAAAGTTGTCCCTTCCTCGTGACCCTTCTGTGAGGGATTGTCCAATTGTCTACAGATGGGATTTGGGTCTCCACGCTGGCCCTCCACCTTTGCATCTATATAATGGTTGATTTTGGCTCTTCTGATGGCCGATAAGTGATGCTGTTGACACTTGGTGATCACCAAGCACCCAGGCTGGGGTACTTCTCCCATCTGGTCTTTGTTGCTTCCCTCCTGGGGCTGACTTCTTTTAAAGTGAGGTTTGTGTCTGGAGGTTAGGAAGCACCAGCACCTGGCCTTACAACCTCTGAAGCGCAAACTCACTGCCGTCGACTTGGTCCCGACTCCCTGCACCCTCACAGAGCAGAATGGAATGGTCCATTCATGTGCCCGAGTCTGGTCCTTGTCCCGGGAGTAGAACGCCTCGCCTTTCTCCTGTTTTGTTCTCAGTGCTTCACAAATGGTGGATATGAAGCTCGACTTGAGTTTCCTGCTGAATTAGTTGAAGACTTAGGTGATAATAACTTGCTGAGCAGTAGAAAGGGCATGGCCGACATTGTAACCTGCTTTTGTGTGTATAGTGTTTTCTTATGAATGTAAAGTGAGTCAGTAGTAACCCCAGATGTTAAACATTTCTATCCATAATTCACAGATATAGGAAAAAGGGAATCACATGGATGTAGGAGAGTACATTTAAAAAGAAGTGAGGATGATATTTTAACTTTTTTACTGGGTCTTCTTAACCACACTCTTCTTACCACTGCAGGAGAGTCCTGCTGGATCACACTCTTGCCAGGTGGAAAAGTGTGCTTTTAACCTCCATTTCCACCCATTTCATATATAATTAACATCTTTAACTACAACTTCCGGACTCACTGCCATCAAGGTAATTCTGACTCGACCTGCCCCTATGAATGCCAGAGATTGTAAATCTTTATGGGAGTAGAAAGTCTCATCTTTCTTCCACGGTGTGGCAGATGGTTTTGAACTGGTCATGATTTGTTCTAGCAAAAATGGGGGAAGAAAACAGAGACACGTGTGAAAAAAAACTCACCAGGTTGTACTGTGAGTTGGGAGAAGTAGCAGGAACAAGGGGTAGGAGTTCAAACAAATCAACAAAAAGGAAACTCTGTGCTTAACCATTGCTAGTTAAATTAAGATTCATCTCCTCTGTGATTTAAAAGCGTATATATAACATGAAGAATGTATGCAAGGCTTGAGCCGGCTACATGGGGGTATGAATTAGAGTAAGCCCAAGCTTCAAACTAGTCTGGTGTAATGAGACCACGGTGTGTGGACTGTATTTACTCTGCCTGTACAGAATTTCTCTGTGGTGTTTCGTCTTCTTCTTCCTCACCTCCTTCTCCTCCCCATTCTTTATCCACCACAAACCCCTGGCAGAGCAGCAGAGCAGGCGGTCCTGCGGTGAGTCTCAGGAGTTTGTTGGAAGCCTTGTTGCTGAGGGACACAACCTGGGAACCTGGGAGGAAGCTGTGGGCTGGCAGGTGGGGTAAGCCTTCATTTTGTTCACTTTTACTCTATGACACACACCCTCTCAGAAGCCTAATTGGGGGAGGGGGTGAGGTCAAGGTGATGCTTGCTGGGTCTGCCAGAGGCCAGGTCCTCAAGTTCTTCTTGAACTTGAAGCTCTGCTGTCAAGTCTCTAAACTACATTCAATGAACTGCAGGGGGTGGGTCTACCGAGGGGCTGTGTAAGATACTCTGAGAATCACATCACATCAGCAAATTTACTACCTGTCAATCTTTAACAATACACAAAGCACAAGACTCTTCTCTTTCCCTTTGGGCTGTTCAGCCATTTCAGTGTCCCCCACATACTGTGAACGGCTGTACTGAAACAACAATCTACTCACTCAAGTCCTGACAGCACCCTTTCGACTCCCATCCAGGTCCAACGGCCTTTTGGGTGCCGCCACTGGAATGTCTCTTTTTTAATGAGGGTGGTGGTGGTGGGTTTTAGGTGCCACAGGGTCATTTCTGACTCACAGAAAACCTGTGTACAATAAAACGAAACACTGCCTGGTCTGAACGCCCTCCTTCTGACTGTCCTGATGCTTGAGCACACCGTCACAGTCACTGTGTCAATTCATCCCCTTGAGGGTCTTCCTCTTTTTCTCAGCCCCTCCGCTTTACCAAGCATGACGTCCTTCTCCAGGGACTCTCTGCTGACAACAAGCCCAAAGGCCATGAGAGGAAGTCTCTCCGCCCCTGACTCTCAGGAGCGCTCTGGCTCTACTTCTGCCAAGACAGATGTGTTGCTTCTTTTGTCAGACCCTGCTGCTTCCAGCACCCTCCTCCAGCACCCCAATCCAAATGCAGTGAGGCTTCTTCCGTCTTCCTTATGGAGTGCATAACTCCCCGAGATCGCTGTGAGGATTCCACTAATGTGGGAACATGGTAGGACAGTTGTCTTCCTCCCTTCAATTTTTTTTTCCTCTATAAGATATTGGGCTACTTTATAGAATGAGGAAGATATAGGCCCATGTGTATTAAATTAGAATAAGACATTGAACACTCTCTTACTTTTCTCTGCTGCAGCCTTATCAGATGGGAAGGGCGTGCTCATCAGAAAATATACAGCTTTATTGTGATGAAAGGCATCCCACTGTGACTTATTCAATAGAAGAGATTTGCATAGGAGTGAAAATGGTTCCAGCTGACTGCTGACATACTGGCACTCTTTCCACCTGGATTCCGACAGCCACGGGAGAGTCTGACTCTTACACCTCTCATATATGCCTGGTAGAAAAGAAAACGTGACCATGTTGGAAGAGGTAAGTCCTTTGTCTCTCAGCTTACTCATGGCAAAGTGGAAACTTTGTCCATAGTTTTGGCTGAGAAAAGCCATTGTATATAAAAATGAATTACAGAAGAGATAATTTTTAAAAGAGATTTAAGTTTAAAAAATGGCAATGTTTTCAAAAAGACGAGAATCCTGATGAAAATTAAGACCCGTTCTTAGATGTTCATGATAGTACTTACTGTACACTACAGAAAAAACAATGAGAAGAACTTCAATATCTACCTTAGGACTGTGGCTAGATACATTTGGGTACATCCCAAATTGTAATGTTTCACAGACACTGAAAAAATAATTTTAGGCTGAGCCCCGGTGGCGTAGTGGTTGTGCGAGGGACTGCGGCCCACTGGGACGGGGGTTCAATTCCAGCAGTGGGGCTGGACCTCCTACTCCCACCACCGGAGAGCAGTGATGCCCCCCCCCCCCCAAAAAAGAAAAAGAATTTTAAGTATATATGTTGATATCAAGAACTATTTATAATGGGCCACTTCTCCCTTTCTCCACCCTACCACAAACTATTAATAAATAGTTTGAAAAGAGGATGAATATGTGTGTGAAACAAAATAACCTGTATTTAGGGAAAGTAGTCAAAAATAAGTCAAAAATACCAATATTAGTTTATTTCTGGATAGTGAAATTATAGAAAATTTCTATTTTTGATTACTTTTGTATATTTTAATAGCATTAGTCACAAGCACCTATTGCTTGCACAATAAAAAATACCTCTCAAATTTTGTCCTACATTTTAGTTTGTTATTGAGTTGTTATTGTTGATTTTCACAAGCAAAAGCGTATTAGGAAACTCATAAAATCATTCTTCGATTCCCAACAATTTACCAAGGGTCCATTGTGTATCAGCCTTTGTTTTGAGTAAAGACAAACACAAAACAAATCCCAACCATCCACATATCTAGAATTTTCCTGGAATAAAGGACAGGGAAGGGGCAGATCTGACCTCCTCTGGCTTCCCTATTGCATGAGGAAGCGGTCAGACATGCTTCCACGCCCCAGCCTTCTTTACCCATTCAGATCCCAACAGTGCTTTCCACACTACTTTTAGGTTAGGTTTGATTATTTGCTGCAATGGCCACACAGAACTCCCAGACAATACTCATGATTAAGAGGGTTGATTAGGGAGGTTAATAGACATCATATCTCAGGATCAGAAAAGAGTAAGAATACGGTGGCCATTGATTCACAATCCTACCCCTCCTTAGTCAGGAGTCAACTTTCTCTCTGGTCCTCAGGAGTCAACTTTTTCTCTGGTCCTCCCTCTCTCAGCCTCATGGCCTCTTGGCCTGTGCCAGGAAGCCGGCTGGCCTTCTGTCTCAGTCCCAGATGGGAGAAGGTACCCCACGGTCTTGGCACTGCACCTCTGAGTTTCCATGCTATAGCCCCTGGAGCACCTGGTCTTGGCGGCCTCTGCCACTGCAGATGGAGATCACGGACATGCTTTTCCCAAGGACTTTGGGGTTTCTCTCTGGGTTGCAGATGGCTCTTCTATACTATGTAGGAATGACTTTGATGGAATCTTTTTGCTGCCCATAGTCCCCAGGAAAATGAAGGATGGTGTCCTAAAGAGATGATGTTCTTTTGGTAAATGGGCCACTTCTATTGCATCAAAGCTGACTCACAGTGACTCCCTGCAAGCTTCTAAGACCACCACTGTTCTTGGGAGTAGAAATCTCAAGTCTTTCCCCTCGGAGCAGCTGGTGGTTTCGAACTGCCAGCCCCACACCTAATGACTTGGAACACCACCAGGGCTCCTCATGACTTGGAACACCACCAGGGCTCCTCATGATATTCCCAAAGAAATAAAGGCTGTGATTTAGTTCATACCCCTTCCGTCCATACCCTCGACTAACACTGGAACTTAACTCCACTTGATGAGAGAACTAACTCCTTGCATATTGGAACCACAGACCTAGGCTTGGAGTCCAGGATGATAAGACATTCCAGAAAGAGTGATGACGAGCAGGACCACGTTAATTTTTTTTTTGGGGGGGGGCATCACTGCTCTCCGGTGGTGGGAGTAGGAGGCCCAGCACCACTGCTGGAATTGAACCTCCGTCCCAGTGGGTCACAGTCCCGCGCACAACCACGACGCCACCGGGGCTCAGCCCAGGACCACGTTAATTGATGACATCTCATCTTCATAGCAATTCTTTGCAGGCTTGCATTCTCATTTCTAGCCATTGTTAATAGGCTCTGAAGATCCAAAAAGATTCCTGTACAAACATGGCTATTCCTCCCTCAGTCAGGGTGCCTGACTTTCTTTAAGCATTTCTTTGTGTGTGTGTGTAACTTAAAATGGGCAATACATAAACACTGGAGAAGATGAAGGCGCTAAATCATTTTGTCAAACATTATTGAAAAGCATGACGCTTGTCATGCCTCTTGTGTTAGTCTATAAAATCTCCCTCTGACTCGCGAAGCATGGGCAGTCGAAGCATCCCGGCACTGGCAGGGGTCCCCCATGGCTCCTCGCTTCCAGGGCTCAGGGTCCATCAACACCATCCCGTGGTGGTAGAAGCAACGCAGCACAGGCAGGGATCTCCGTGTGGCTTCTTCAGCTTCAGAGGTCTGGTGCCATCAGGGTAAGGCCATGAGTCTCCTCCTCTCGCTCTTCCAGTTCCTCGGACATTGCCATCTTGTCTTGTCAGTAGTTCCATCGTCTCGGAGACTGACTCCCAGAGACTGAGAGTCAAGTTTTTGAGGTGTGATCATCTGTTAACCTCCCTCATTTCTCCACTTGGGAAACACCGCGAGACTTCCCAGAATTCTCAGGAGAAAACATGCCCACACATTGGCTACTCATTGGCTATCTCCAGATTAATAGGCAAGACTCCACCCCTATATTCCAATCATGAACTCAACATCATGAATACATGACCGCCACACCTATCTTCAACAGAAATGGAGGACAGCGGTCCTTAGGAAAAGTCAAGCTTAACTCCTGCTGGTAGCTAATGAAGGTGCAGAGCACCGAGCAGCTACTACTGTTAGGCAGTGCAGGCAATAGAAGGAGAAATTAGACATGGCCCTTGACCTTAAGCTGTTTTAAGGTCACTCAGTTCTAAGAACATTGAGTTGGAGGGGCACTTTAGAAGCATCTTAATAGCATCTTACAGGATATAATAATTAATGCCTTCTTACTAAATCCCAAGTAATTGTGCTTACTTACTATCAAGTTTAGGCTGGGGCATTACGCCTTTAATGTTTACCAACGTGCCCGAATTTAAGAAGATGTCCAACTCATCGGCTGATAGGGACCCCATGTGACTCCATAGGAGATTTTCTCCAGCATGATTTTGCATGATTGCAGTGCAGAGTAGAAAGGAGAAGCACAGTTTGTGCTGATTAAACAGGCAGGCAGAAACCACCTACAAGGAGAAGGACTGGTTAGACCCCTCCAGGCAGATGAACCAAGGATCCAACAGTGACAGGGCGGCCCATCACCCGGAAACAATTTCTTGTTACCCGGAAAACTCCTCATCTCACCTTAAAAATATTTCTTGTTAACGCATGAACTGCATTCCTATTATGCTCATTCAAGTCTCTCCCCTCACTTTTCGGGTCAGGTTCTTGTAGGAGGCTTGTCATGTCAGAGTCTTGGCTCTCCTTTTTCAAGCCGGAAGCGGGGTCAGCGCGCTCTTGCTCTGGGTTTTTGGAAATCACGGAGGAAACAAACACCTGATGGAACCAGTCTAGGGAGAACTGGTACATGGAGTTGAGCCGCTTGAGATCGGCTATTAGAAAGTAGAGCAGGGCGCCTTGAGTAGCGATGGGTAGGTAGTTGTTCCGGGTGGCCTGAATGTTGTATTCAGCTTTTTCGGTTGCTGTGATGCGCTTTGAAATTTCACTGGACGTCCTTTTGGATTTTTGTAAGATGTCTATGATGTCCTCATCATCTAATATGCAACCTAAAGGAAAGCAAGAATTCATTTTAAATAAAAGCCACGATAATAATCAATGCTATTGCCCCATTCTGTATTCTTTTTTTTAATTATTCTTTTTTTCAATGATCTTATTGGGGGCTCTTCCAGCTCTTGTAACATTCAATACATCATTTGTATTGAGCATATTTGTACACATGTTGCCATATTCATTTCCAAATATTTTCTGCTTGAGCCCTTGGTATAAGCTCCTCTTTACCCTCCCTCCCCCCCCGCCTTTTTTGTGGCATCACTGCCCTGGTGGGAGTAGGAAGCCCAGCCTAGCTCCTGGAGAGCTGCTGCTGGATTTGAACCATCAACCCCGTGGGCTGCAGTCCCGGACACAACCACCATGCCACCGGGGCTCAGCCCCCCCCTTTTTTTTAATAAATCATTTTATGCATTCTACATTCTTTATGGAAAATTTTTTACTGTTGGCTTCATATTGGGGTTATTTTGATGAGGGCTCTTCTACTTCAAGAGAGGGGACTTCACATTGACTGGAGTCACTCCTTTAAGAAGGGGCAAGGGAGAAGACCGTCCACTGGACACTGCAAAACTGAGATGAGGCTGTGTCAGATCACCAGGCCCTCCACAGAAATGGGAGGAGAACCTGACTGTATGGTCAAGTTCAGACCGGGGGAGGGGAACAGCTACATTTCAGAGGAAGCACTGATATTTCCATTGGTGGGTAAATGGGGTAGAGCAAGCTCACATTTGGGAAGGGCTACTAAACCATAACTGTAGGAGAACCTAACCGGAGAATAAAACAGCTTTTATGTTCCTGGATAGACATTTTGAGTAAGTTTCGACTCATACCTCAAGTTAGCTAAGCACAAGAATGACCTTAGATGGTAGCCTTACAGGAAGCATGGCATCCCCCGGGGACCATACTAGAAGGACTCAAGGTGAATGAATGAATGAACTGGGCCCTACCTCAAACCTACTGGCAGCTCTTGGGCTTAGGATTGAAACTCCCTAAAGGCAGAGGAAGCAAAAGATGGCCACTCCAGGGGTGTGGAAAGGACAGACGTTGGACCTTGGGTGAGATCTCTGGCCTGGTGGGCATCTAGTGACGAGGGACCCAGACTCACCATATAGTTAGTTTCTGAATGCTCCCCATGTATTAATGTGACAGGTTAATCTGATAGGCAAGGATCTTCCCTTGTTAGAAATGATACTGTAAAATTTCCCTTGCACCAGCACCCATACTCAATGTAAATAGAGCTAAATTAATTAAGAAATCAATCTGCACAAAGCAACAACCCACTGACTGAAGCTTGCGGTTGTAATTTACTTTTTGAAGAAAATGTCCTATAGCAATAAAGATAGTTATTCTCCCCCTTTTAAATACTTAGAGCAGTTTTTATGTTTTCATTGTGTGTCTCTATTTTATGGGATAACTATTCCATTTCCTCTTCTGATTTTTGTATGATCTGACTTCTGAACTGCTCGCCATCCTGGATGCTCAACTCTCGGCTCTTTCCTTTGCGAAAAGCATGCTCAGAATGTGGCATCCTGACTCAAACACTTGATATGGTTGCTGTGGCAGTCATGTACTCGTGTGTTGAGTGTCAATTTCATGATTGGGAGTCTAAAGGTGGAATCTAGCCTGTCAATCTGGAGATAGCCAATGAGTAGCCAGTGAGGCCTCTGTGTGGACATGGCTTTCTCCTGAGAATTCTGGGAAGTCTGGTGATATTTCCCAATTGGAGAAGAGAGACTGGACTGAATCTCTGGGACAACGAACTATTGACAAGATGAAATGACAGCATGCTGATTGATCCTGATTCCTGGAGAATGGAGGAGCTGGAAGAGAGGCCACATGGGCTTGCCCTGGTAGAGCCAAACCTCTGGGTTGGGATTTCTCAATGTTCCATTCCTCTTGGAGATAAACTTTTCCCTTATATCCATATGCCTGTCTATGAATTAGTTTCTCTAGTCTACCCAGACTAACGAGGTTATGAGAGGCTATCAAGAGCTTATTTTATTATTGGTAGAATTATTATTCCACTCCTGGGCAGTGGGAAGCTCTCCCTGTCTTCACCCTATCTCCACCCTACCACCTCAATTCCCATGAGTGAGGTGGAGAGTTTTTAAATTTATTTTAGTGTCTTCCCCCCCCCCCCCACTGATTTTTATTGAATCGTCTACTGTGAGGAACAAGCGCTAAGAAATAAACACCAAAGACATAACAGCAGATGGTGCTCTGGTGTGTGTTAACTTCAACAATTTTTTGTTTGTGCTATTAAATCCAACTCTCTCAAAGAATACAGCAGAAGAGGACATTTACCATATGAGTGTTTCACTAAGTGGGGGTGGTTATTTCTGAATCTTGTTACATGAGTTGCTTTACTTTCTGCATGTATTTACAGGATACTGAGAGGCCCCTGTTTTGTTCACAGAAGTTTCCAGTAGATGGCTGCAATCTTGCATGAGAAACAAAAGGAAATCTTGTCCAATCAATAAGTGAGGCTTATTCAAAGGTGATAATGGAATGGGCTAGTAGGCACTAAGACAGAACTATGATAAAGGCAGATCCTTCAAGGCCTTAATGGGTGTCTAAAATTTTTGTTTTGTTTTTTGGGCATCATTGCCCTCTGGTGGGAGTGGGAGGCCCAGTCTTGCTCCTGGAGAGCTGCTGCTGGATTTGAACTACCAAGCTAGTGGACCACAGTCCTGCACTCAACCGGGGGCTCATCCCCGGATGTCTAAAATTTTATGGTAAACAAATATACTTTTTTTGCTTGCTTTTTTTTTACCTCAAGAAACTAAGTTTATTCGGCAAGTGCAAGACAAAGGAAATGGTGGAATTTGCTACTTCCAAACTGCTTTGAAAATTCAGAGAAAATCAAGCAACTTATAGACCCCAAACCCAAATGGGGTGGCAAAACAGGTTTTGCAATGATTAAAGAGACAGTAATCTGTAATAACTGTTCCAAAGTTTACATCTATTGGGAGTTTGACATTTACCAGACCGCCGTCCCCCAACGTGTCATGCTCCACTGCTCATCTTGAGTGGGGCGATGCTTTCAGCTTGGCTACTGATGATCCAAATGGTCTTGTTTATATTCTCTTGAGCAATATGTTTTAAATGAACTAGCTTGTCACTAAGGAATCTAAGTCCACTTCTGCTGTACTTTTCCTCCTGCCAGTCCCTCAGACCAATGTTTAGATCTGAGGGGTAAGGAATCTGGATGAAATGATATTGATGGTATGAACTATTGCATTAGACCTCCTTTTCTCCTTTTGTAAATATGGTTGCAAGAACTGAGTTTCAGGTCTCATTTCTTTGTAAAGATTCTCCTTTTAATACACCTATCTTTCCTGATTCGTCCAGACAAGGGCAAACCAAGGCCACTGTGATAGGTAGGTTTATTGAGTCACCCTGCTCAGTAGGAATATGTGTGGCACGTAGACCAGCAGGGTGCTGCTGCTTCAGCAAGTCTTCTGCCTCAAGCTGTGTGTTACACCACCCGTGGGCCCAGCCAACCCATGGTTGGTGTCATTAGCGCTTGAGGCTCCTTCGAAACCTGCTCTGCCATGCTGCTGGTGCTGCAATCGCTTGAGCTTGAGGCAGGTGCATCCTGTCACCTTGCCAGGTGTGTTTCGATAAGCTACTGACTGTTGCTCACCCACCTGCTGTTTGCTGCCTGTGGGCAGACTCTGCCTGCCTGGCCCGAGGGAGGACCCCACTGCCTGCTTCCTTGACCTTGGACCTGGCAGCCCATTTGAGTCAAAGGACTTCTAGTATGTTAACTTGTTCCATAGAACTGAGTTGAACTGAGGCCGCTGCCATGCTGTGTGGACCAATGAAATGTTAGAGTCCTTATTGTTTAAACCTATCCATATTTTTATTCAGAAGTGCCCTGGTTTTGTCTCCCTAGAGAACTCTTCCTAATATAGCAGCAGTATGCAGGAAAGGACCTGAGAGGGGAGACATGCCCTCTCTACTATCTTATCCACTGACATTGATTTTTTTTTTTTAGGCATTGAACTGCTAGCTGCAAGGTCAGTCATTTTTTGTAAAAAGTTATAGTCGGGCTGAGCCCCGGTGGCGTAGTGGTTGTGCGTGGGACTGCGGCCCACTGGGACGGAGGTTCAATTCCAGCAGTGTGGCTGGGCCTCCTACTTCCACCACCGGAGAGCAGTGATGCCAAAAAAAAAAAAAAAGTTATAGTCTCAGAAGCCCATGTGGGAAGGTCCACCCTGTCCTAGCCTACCTTGTTCAACCTTGTCCTAGAGAGTCTCAGTGAATTGGCACTAGCTTGATAACAGTGAGTTTAATTTGTTTTTCGCCCCCCTTCAGAATAGGACAAGATAGAACTACCACAGTAGGTTCCCAAGATTGTAATTATTTATGGGAGTAGAAAGCCTCATGTTTCTCCCACAGAGAGGCTGGTGGTTTTGAACTGCTAACCCTGCAGTTAGCAGCCCAACACATAACTACTATACCACTATAAGGTCACTACAGTTAAGAGTGGACTCAATGGCAGTGAGTTTGATTTGGGTCTTAAAAGAACTTATTCACCAACAGAAGGCAGAACTAATATAAACATTTTAGTTCTTCAGTCATCTGCTGCTGTCAGGTAACAGCATTTCCCCTTAGATCTCTGTGTTGTGGCTTCCCTGTCTGAATGACAGCCTGGGTGTCTAACCCCATTGAATGCATTGCTTCACATCCCTGAAGTGGCTGAGCTGGTTCTTGGGTTTGCCACCTAGCTCAGGAGTTCTGGGAAGGGATTGCTGGAACACCAGCCATTTTCGCTTTTGCCACAGGTCTGGAAGCAAAAAGCTGTTCCTTCTAACTTTTTGCCAGGAAAGGGATGCCCACGTGAAGATGAATGTCAAACAGTCAGATGGTTTTGGTGGGGAGGGGTTGCCACTGTCCTGGGAGACACTGTCTGGATGGCTGGGCTGCCCTTGCTCCCAGGCGGGGCGATGAACAGCATGCGTGAGGCTCTGAAGGAAGGACTGCTCTCCAGATGGTGGTCTGGAGAGAAGCAGGAGGATTAGGAAGGACCAAGACGAAGGAAGCAGGGCAACTTGCCCAGCACTGGGCCATGCTGCAGCCTTCACACAACTCCTGGGAGCTCCCCCCTTCGCCCCAGCTTTGACTCAGCATGGGCAGAAGAAAAGCACTCATCAGGCATAAATAAGAGAGCGTCACATAGAACAATCTCACCCAGAGGGCAGCAAAGAGAAAACAGTCCCCAAAATAGGAATGGCTTAAGGGTGGAAAGAAGCCAAGAATGATGAACCCCCCCCCCCCACACACACACATACACAACACACTGAAAGGGAGGGAAGGAAGCACCCAACACAAAAGGCATAAGATGTCATCACATATTCCACAGTTGGAGACCATCATCCTAAACATCAATGGATTGAACTCAGCAATGAAAAGACTAAAGCTAGCAGACTGGCTTAGAAAATATAACCCATCAACCTGCTATTTACAGGAAACACATCTCAAACTTCAGGCAAAAATAGGCTGAGAATCAAAGGCTGGAGAAAGGCATACCAGGAAACAATTCTAAAAAAGCAGGGGATTATCTAAGCAGAGATTATCCTAATCTCTGATAAAATCTCAGAGTGCAAACCATAAAAAGAGATAAGGAGGGACACTATATCATTCCCAAGGAAAAGGTGGACAATGAACTAATAAGTATTTTAAGCATACATCCCCCAAATAAGATACCTGATGAATACATAAACCAACCACTCTAAAACATGGAAAAAGAAATCACAGCCCAACAATTATAGTGTGTGACTCCAATACACCACTCTCTGAGAAAGACAGATCACAGGGAAAGAAACTCAACAAGGAGGCTAGAGATCTAAACACTACAATTAGACACTTTGACTTGATAGATAGCTACAGAGCTTTTCACCCAAATACAAAAAAATTCACATTCTTTTCTAGCTCACATAGCACATATTTGAAAATATACCACGTGGTAGGGCATAAGGCGACTCTACATAAATATAAGCACATTGCTATCATACAGACATTTCTCTCAGACCACTGTGCCATAAGGCTGGAAATCATCAAAAGGAAGATGAAGAAAGCAAGAGCAAATAACTGGAGGATGAATAGCTCTCGATTGCAAAAGGAGTGTGTACTGGCCCAGATCAGAGGTGAAATTAGGAAATTTCTAGAGACCAATGAGAATGAAAACACAACATACCAAAACTTAAGGGACACAGCAAAGGCAATTATCAGAGGAAGTTTATATTCTTATTTTTCTGGCATCAGTGTCCTCTGGGCAGAGGAAGCTTCATAGCAATACATGCACACTGGAAAAAGGAGGAGTGTCTCATAACTGATATGCTGGTGTAATATTTACAGCAACTAGTGCAGAGTCAGCAGAAAAATCCCACTAATAGCAAAAGAAAAGGAATAATAAAAATCAGGGCTGAGATTCAGGGGAGAGAAAATAATAACACACTATCACAAGAACACTACTCTAAGAAAAGAAGAGTAAACTTAACAAATGGAAGAATATGCCATGCTCATGGATCAGAAGACTCAAGATAGTAAAGATGTCAGTTCTACTCAAGCCACTATATAAGTCTAATGCAATTCTGATATAGTTACCCTCCATCTTTCTTCAAAGAAATGGAAAAAAATGATTACCAACTTCACATGGAGAGGGAAGAAGCCCAGAATTAGCAGAGAACTCCTCAAGAAGAAGGACAGTGTGGGAGGGCTTGCTTTATCTGACTTTAGCACATATTATACAGCCACAGTGGTCAAAACGGCATCGTATTGGCATAATGATAGATACTCAGACCAATGGAAAATAACTGAAAACTCAGAGATAAAATTGTCATCATACAGACAACTGATCTTTGATAAGGGCCCCCGAAATATCAAATGGGAAGCAAATGCCCTTTTCAATAAGTGGTGGTGGAAAATAAATGGATATCTACCTGTAGAAAAATGAAGCAAGACCCTTATCTCACTCCATGCACGAGAATAAACTCAAGGTGGATCAGAGACCTTGAAGTAAACCCCCAAACTATTAGGGCCATTAATGAGGGAATTGGGACCTACCTGAGAACTTTGGCACAGGGATTACATAGGCTGTTAGAAATAGGGAAGAATACAAACACAGAGGTGGCACAAATAGCCAAGTGGGATATACTGAAGATAAAACACCTGTGTACATGGAAAGAATTCATCAAGAGAGTAATAAGAGAGCCCACGGACTGGGAAAACATCTTTAGCATTGACACATCAGACAGAGGCCTCATTACTAAAATCTATAATACCCTGAGAGCTTCCCAAAAGAACAAAACTAGCTGCCCACTGACGAGGTGGGCAAAGGACCTGAACAGAAGTTTCACAGAGGCAGAAATCCGAATGGCCAATAAATAAATGAAGAAATGTTCTCGATCATTAGCCATACGAGAAATGCAAATCAAAACAACAATGAGATACCACCTAACACCCTTAAAGATAGTCCAATTCAAAAATCAGAAAGAAACACGTGTTGGAGGGGCTGTGGGGAGACAGAAACTTTTAATCACCGCTGGTGGACCTATAGGCATGTACAGCCATTATGGAAATGGATTTGGCGATATCTAAAACAGATGGGAATTGAGCTACCATATGACCCTGCAATCCCCCTACTGGGCATATACCCAGAAGAGATAAGCAACAATCCACAACCAGACATCTGTGCTCCATTGTTCATCACAACACAGTTCACAATTGCAACTAGTTGGAAACAACCCAACTTCCCATTAACTGATGAATGGATTAAAAAACTGTGGTACATACATACAATGGAGCACTACGCATGGCTGAAAAGCAGTGATGAACTCATGAAGCACATTAGAAGAACTGCATTAGAAGAACTGGAGGAAATTATGCTAAGTGAAGTAAGCCAAGTACAAAAGAACATGTACAACATGAGTCCGCTGAGGTAAGCTTAAAAAAAAACTGCAAAAGGGGCATAGGGAAAAAGCTACTGTATACAGAAATTCCTGGTGGGAGGCCCAGGTAATATGGCAGGGGCCAGACCAAATCCAGAGCAATATATAGTAGCCAACTCTGGTGGTGGGGGTGGGGGTGGAAGTTGGTGCTGTATATGAGAGGGAATGGGGTACTAACCCACCCAAGGGAAGCGTATTGCTTATATCTCCACAGAGAAAGTGAAACCAAACTTAAACTTGGTGTTCCAGGATGTGAATGCAGTGTAACGGCATGGAGTGGGGAGTCAGTGAAGGGGTTTGAGGGCCCAACCCCAATCCCTACTATGTGGATAGCCGCCTCTCCCCCCAGGGGAGTTTGCTTTGGAGGTCACACTGAAGCTGCAGCATGGGGAGTGAGACATGCCTGACCAGAGCACATGAGAACAAATGAATGGGGAGGAAGAGAGAATGGAATACATCCTGGCTCACCGAGCCTTGAGGATGATATTCCTACTCAGAACAGAGGGGACCATATAGCCCCACTATGAAACACCGCATCCCTTGCTGATCCAAGGCCCTACAGGGACCACAATGAAGAAGCAGGGTCGGGATTGTACCCTGTCTTACCCAACCACACCATGAATGTGCATGGAGCATGGAGTTCCTGAGGGAGTGCCAAGGATATACTTTGGATATATATAGGGTGTGGCACCCCATCGGACTCAACCGGGGGACACTCCTGGAGGTCAACCAACAGACCTTGAACTATTTACAGGTTTTTATTTTGTTATTATTTTTACTTTTTTTTTTACTTACTTATAGATATATTTTTTGGATATTGGGTTTTTTTTTGTAGTCTCTATCATTTTATTTTCTTTGGTCACTTCATCCCAAAATGTCTTATTTTTTTTGTACATATTGTTATCTCTGCAGGTCTATCTAGGTAAGATAAGATGGATGAACAATCGGGAGGAGAAAACAATGGGACTGATGGTTCCAGGGAGGATATGGGAGATAGGCAGGAGGGGGAAAGAAGGTGGTATTAACCAATCCAGGGATAAGGGAATAACAAGTGATTAAAAATCAGTGACAAGATGGGTGTGAGAGGCCTGGTAGAGATTGATCGAGAGTAACGTAACAGAGAGGAAATATTGAAACCCAAATGGAGGCTGAGCATGATAGTGAGACAAGAGGAAAGTAAAAGGAAATAGAAGAAAGAACTGGGGGGTAAAGGGCATTTACAGAGGTCTAAATACAGGCATGTCCATAGGTGAATATATTTATATATGATGGGGAAGTAGATCTACGTGCATATACTTATAGGGTTAGTATTAAGAAAGCAGATGGGCACTGGATTTCCACTCAAGAACTTCCTCGATGCAAGAACATTTTGTTCTACTAAATTGGCATTCCATGATGCTCATCATCCCAACACTATTATCAAAGACAAACGTGTGCATAAGCAAAATTGGTGAGGAAAGCTGATGGTGCCCGGCTATCAAAAGATGTAGCGTCTGGGGTCTTAAATACTTGAAAGTAAACAAGCAGCCATCTAGTTCAGAAACAACAAAGCCCACATGGAAGAAGCACAGCAGCTTGTGTGACCATGAGGTATCAAAGGAATCCGTTATCAGACTTCAAAGAACTAAAAATCATTACATTGCATGGCCACCTTCCTGATAAGATCACTGATGACAAACGTGTGCATAAGCAAATGTGGTGAAGAAAGCTGATGGTGCCCGGCTATCAAAAGATACAGTGTCTGGGGTATTAAAGGTTTGAAAGTAAACAAGCGGCCATCTAGCTTAGAAGCAACAAAGCCCACATGGAAGAAGCACACCAACCTGTGTGATCACAAGGTGTCGAAGGGATCAAGTATCAGGCATCAAAGAACTAAAATTATATCATTATAAATGAGGGGGAGTGCAGATTGGGGACCCAAAGGTCATCAATAGGTGAAGCAACATTCTCTTGACATTCTCTTACAGAGGGGTCACAGTGAGAAGATGACCCAGTCAAGGTACAATGTAGCAACAATGAAATATGCAACTTCCCTCTAGTTCTTAAATGCTTCCACCCACCCACTATCATGATCCCAATTCTACCTGACAAATCCAGCTAGACCAGGGTATGTACACTGGAGTTGGAAACATGGGAAATTCAGGACAGATGATCCTTCAGGACCAGTGGTGAAACTGGTTTTACCAGGAGAGTGGAGGGAAAGTGGAGTAGAAAGGGGGAACCAATTACAAGGATCTACATATAACCTCCTTCCTGGGGTATGGACAATAGGGAAGAGGGACACATCGAACAGTGGACAATATGACAAAATAATGATAATTTGTAAATTATTAAGGGTTCATGGGGGAAGAGGTAGTGGGGAGGGAGGGGAAATATAGGGAGCTGATAGCAGGGGTCTAAACAG
The DNA here is from genome assembly GCA_004026705.1 of Nesogale talazaci. NCBI lineage: Eukaryota > Metazoa > Chordata > Mammalia > Afrosoricida > Tenrecidae > Nesogale > Nesogale talazaci. The sequence continues at coordinate 20,782 of PVJH01028164.1, forward strand.
AAGAAGGATGTTTTGAGAAAGATCATGGCAACAAATGTGCACATGTGGTCTGCATACAGTTGATGTATGTGTGAATCATGATAAGAGTTATATGAACCCCCAATAAAATGATTTAATAAAAATTTAAAAAAAATTAAGAAATGAGGAGTTGATACCAAAGGCTCAAATAGAAAGCAAGTGTTATGAGAATGAAGATGGAAACAAATGTACAAATAGGCTCATGTATGGATTGTGATAAGAGTTGTACAAACCCCAAATAAAATGATTTAAAATAAAAAGGTTTTGGAAAAAGAAAATAACTGGTTTATGTAATATGTAATATTATTTTAAAAATTCTCCAATAACTAATTACATTTTCTGTCAAATGCTCAAATAATTTCTTTATCCTTGAAATTCAGCAACATAATCTGTGTGTGCTATGATTTGCTCTTTCAGTCTGTTAATTCAGACCTTCCTTCAGTTCAGGAAACTTTTCTTTTATTACATGTTTAATAGTTTTCCCATTCCATTTTCTCTCTCTGAAGTATACTGCATTTCTTCATAGCACCATATTTTGCTTGGATCTACTTACTCTGCTTAAAGAGTGTTTTCATTGCGAGGATTTTTTTCACTTGTATTATCTCAAGGTTCCTGCATGTCGTTCGATCAACTTTCAGTCAGGTGCATTTGGTATTTTCCTACTTGAATTGTTTTGTCTCTTATCTTGTTTCTTAGTTAGGTAAGCTTATTTTTCATTCCACTTTTGTACTCTATCATCTTGTCTTTAAATTTACCCATTCACTGTGGTAGGAGCTTACGTTCATATTAATTTATTCAATAACATAAAACACTTTAGGTGGCTGAGCCCTGGTGGCATAGTGGTTGTGCACGGGACTGCGGCCCACTGGGATAGAGGGGTTCAATTCCAGCTCCATGGAGCAAAGGCTGGGCCTCCTACTCCCACCACCTGAAGGCAGTGATGCCCCCAAAACAAAAAAGCAAACAACAACAACAACAACAAAACACTTTAGGAAAATCTCTTTTCATTTCTTGGGGAAGTTATGTTTTGTTTCAGACTAGATTCTTTTTCTGTCTTGGGTGTTATGTTTTTCCTTTGTCTTCCTCTTGTCTAGCAAACACATAGTTTTAATGCCAGGCCATTTCTTTTATCTTGCTAATACACAATGTGACCCAATCTGTCCTTTTTGTTTTTATATATTCTTATCAATTCTTTGGACATTTACTCTTTTTTAAAATTTTATTGGTGGCGCTAACAGCTCTTAAAACAGTCCACACATCAATTGCATCGAGCACATTTGTAGATGTTGCCTTCATCATTTTCAAAATTTTTCTTTATGTTTGAGTCCTTGGTATCAGCTTCCCCCACTAAATTATAAATTGCTATTCATTTCATATCTGACACTGCCCACTGTCTCCACACTAGGTTGTTCATGCCCCTGGGGGTGGGAGATTTGCTCTTAAACCAGTTGTTTTGCCTTAACTTTCTTTGGGTTTCAGATCAGGCTTGCTGAGGTTTATTTGCTTTTTGTCAGCTGAGGTCACGTGGATGGGAGAGGGGGAGATGTTTGTGGGATTCTTCCCTTCCTTTGAGGCTTCTTGAATGAGGGCTGGGGTGGGTGAAGGATTTATCCTCAGCGCTTGCATGTTAGCAAGTTTCCCCAATTGAGTAAAGATGCCTGAAAGATGGAAGTTCTTCCTAACTCACTCAAGATCCCTTCGTTTGCCATCTTTCTCCCAGGGATTTCCAATCAGATGATCGATCTGCTTCTCTCCAAATTGCTAGTTATCAATAAGAATGCTAAAAAAGTTTTTGTTATTAGATATATTACTAGGGAGTCTCCATGACATGCAATTTATCTTTTTATTCTTTTTTCAAAAATTATACCCTTCCTTGTTACATTGCTGCTGATAAAATTTTTCCCTTTTAAGTGGGTGCAGGGAGATATCGGACAGCATCAGATATGACAAGATATTAATAATTTATAAATTAGCAAGGGTTCATAAGGAAGGGAGGAGCGGAGAGGGAGGGAAAAAATAAGCCGGTACTAAGGGCTTAAGTACAAAGTGAGTGTTTTGAGAATATTGAGGACAGCAAATGTAAATGTGCCTGGCAAACAATGGATGCGTGTAGGAATTGTGATAAGAGTTGTATGAGCCCACAATAAAATATTTAAAAGATTTTTTTGCCCTTTTTACAAAATCATTTTTTCCATTTTGATAGTTATATTGATATTGATAGTTTTACTCACATATCACATACTTCCATAGTTAAATCGCTTTTAAAAAGAGTTGCATATACATCATTCATAATCAGTTCTAGTGTTCCCCCTTACACATTCATTATTTCCTCCCCACTCCTCCCTCCCACCATAAATCACTGCATCATTTTTTTTAAAGTTCTTTTTTTTTTTTTTGTGGGCATCACTGCCTCTGGTGGTCGTAGGCGCTACCCAGTGCCGCTCCTGAGAGTCGCCGCTGGATTTGAACCGCCAAGTCCGTGGGCTGCAATTCCGCACTCAACCACTTACGCTACCGGCGCTCAGCCCCACTGCATCATTTATTGTCTCTAAGCATCTACTCCTTCTGTGCTTCATAAACCGAGAACCCCAACAGAAACAACAAACAGCAAAGACAAAGTGAAACCGAAATAAAAAAAGTAACATAAAGATAAAATTAAAGAGTAAGAAGGAAAAGGCCATCAGCAACATTATATTTAAAACCTAGCGTAAACTCAGGTTGGATCCAGAGGAAAGTCAACTAACCAGATATCATGTTAGACCATCGTTTCAACCGTGAAATCAAATTTACAATAATCAAAGCTGTTTTCTGTCACTCAACTGTGGCCAGAGGGGACCTGCCGGAGGCTTAAGCTGACTAGACACTCTGCAGTTAGATTTTGGGCTCCCACTGTCCTCCATCGTCCTCTACAAATTGACGTTGACAATGTAAGTTCTGGTTCTTTCTCCATCATCATATTTGGATTTTGTTATGTGTCATCTTTGGATCACACAGGCTGGGGGATGTCTTCCACGTGGACTTAGTTGACTCCTCACTTAGATGCTGCTCATTTGAATACAAGCCTTTAAGCCCACTATCCCAATGGATCGCTGGGCACCATCTCCTCTCTTCACTGCACTTTGCTGTAGCACCCTTATCTTCAACGATCTCTCCATGAAGGTGAGTATCGCGCAGTACAAATCCAGTTTTTAATTAACTTTAGTAAAGTGTCAGAATCAAGGGCATTTATTTATAAACCGTTTTATTGGCACATAATCCACATATCATACAAGTCAATAGTTGGTTACATTTTTAATGCCTCCTCATTTCCCCTTACCATCCCTTGCCATATCCTCAAGAAATCATGAATCCAGTTACTCTCTCTGTAGATTTACCCATCTTGGATTCCATATACAGAAAAACATACACCCCCCCCAAATAACAACAAAGCAAAATCTCAATTTCAAAAGAGAGTAGAAAATGTTAGCAATCAGAACAAATTTAAAAGAGGTCAAAAAGGGAGATCAAATGATTTTCCCTAGAATTTTGAACCACGGTTCAATGTGTAACCACTATGCCACCAGGGCTCCATAATTTTCACTAGATTTTTGAAGAATTTTGGAGGTAGCAAATCCCACTGTTTCCTTTTTAAAAAATCATTTAATTGGGGGCTTGTACAACTCTTATCACAATCCATACATCCATTCATTGTGTCAAGCACATTTGTACATTTGTTGCCATCATCATTCTCAAAACATTTTCTTTCTACTTGAGCTCTTGATACCAGTTCCTCATTTGCCCTCTCCCTCCCCTCCCTCATGAACCCTTGGTAAAAATTTATAAATTATTATTTTATCATATCTTACACTCTCCGATGTCTCCCTTCACCCACTTTTCTGTTGTTCCCCACTGCTTTCTTTTGCTTAGTGCTTCAGAATAAACTTAAATGCTTCTCAAATTAGTCTGGTCTTAGTCTAAAACAATGACAGGAATTCCTGGATCTTTGATTTCTGGCAACAACACTAACAACATCATTTATAAAGACAGCGAACAATATTTAAAAGACAGGAAAGGAAGAAAGCACACAAGCTGGTGTCAGAGAGACCCTGGCAATTGCTCTTGAATGCAGATCAGCAAAAGCATATGGAATGATGAAGTCAAAGAGATGAACACAAATTTCAAAAAGCAGCTTAAGAGGACCAAGTAGAGTACTGTAATGAAATGTACAAGACCCTGAGTTAGGAAGCCCAACAAGAAGACCACGCACAGCACATCTCAAGTGGGAAAAACTGAAGAAACAAATTCAAGCCTGGTGTTGCAATACTGAATGATTCTATGGACAAAATATTGAAGGATGCAGGAAACATCAAAGTGAGATGGAAAGAGAACACAGTGTCACTGTACTAAGAAGCATTGGTCAAGATTCAACCATTTCAAGAGGTAACTTATGTTCAAGAATAGGTGGTAGTAAAGAAAGATGTTCAAGTGATACTGAAGCCATTAGCAAAACACAAGGCTCCATTTGAACTGTTTTCAACAAGCTAATGCAGCACTGACAGCACGCAGTCATCTGGCTGAAGGGATTTGGGAGGCGGCTAGCTGGTGTATCAAGTGGAAGAGATCCATATTTGTATTCATTCCAAAGAAAAGTGACTCAACAGAATGCAGGAATTATTGACTATCACATGCAAGCAAAATTTCCCTGATATGATTAAAAAGTAGCTGTAGCAGTACAGCAGTAGGGAACTATCAGGAATTCAAACCCATTCAGTAGAGGAATGGAAGGAGACATATCGTTGGCTGAAAACAGAGAATCCTAGGAAGATGTTTACCTGTGCCATATGGACGATGTAACATCATTCTACTGTGTGGATCATAACTATTGAGATAAGGGATGACATTGAGAAGAATGGGAGTTCTATCACATTTCATTGTATTCATGCAGACACTGCATGAACAAAGAGGCAGTTATTCTAACAGAAAAGAGAAGATTGCTTCATCTAGACTAATTCTATCAGTAGGCCAAGCCAATCAGATGAGAAGTTGAGACGATGAGCTAAGTTCTCAATAAGATGAGAACGTGGCATTGGGAAGGCTGGCTCACAGCATTTAGTATGCAGATGATACCCCCTTGCTACCTGAAAACCAAGAGAACGTCAAGTACATAATGATGAAGACCAAAGACTACATACAGTCTAGCATGGATTATGATACATGTAAAGAAAACAAAAAACATGACAGCTGAACAAAAAAGCAGCATTATGAAATGAGAAAAAGACTGACGTTATCGAGGATTCCACTTTATTGAAACCTCAATCAACCCTCAAGAAATCAACTGACATGGTGCATATGAAAATCTGCTTCATAAGATCGATTATTAGTGTTAAAGAGCAAAGATGTCACATCGACTCCTAAGGTACACCTGACCCAATCCATGGCAGTTTCATTTGTTTCATATGCTCGTGAAAACTGGATGATGAATGAGGAAGACTGCAGAAAAACTGATGAACTTGAATTACAGTGTTGGTGAAGAATATTGAAAGTTCCAGGGACTTCCAGAAACATAAGCAAATCTGCCTTGGAAGAAGTACAGCCAGAATGCTCCTTTGAATGGAAGATGATGAGACTTTGAACACATTATGTCCCTAGAAAAGGACATCGTGCTTGACAAGGTAGGAGGTCAGCAAAACAACAGGAGAGAGACTGACACAACGGCTGGCAAATATATGTATAAGGGCTCAAACATAACAACAATTGTAAAAATGGCACAGGACTGGGAAGCATTTTACTCTGTTGTCCATAAGGTGCCATAAGTTGGGCCCTAACGACTGCTTTTTTAACAAGCAGTATATTTTAATGGAAGACATGAAGGCACTGGATGGAGTCCGACTATAATGTCTTTCCATGATTAAAACCAGATCTTTGGAGACAATCTAAATTCAGCATTGTAACCTGCAGGAGACCTGGGGGCCTACGGGGTTGTGCCTTGGGCTGCCCACTGCCTATGGCAGCAGTTTAAAGCCATTCTGAGGGAGAGAGAGAGATGAGGCTTTCTTGTAAAGATCTATAGTCTTGGAACCCCACAGGGAAGTTCTACTCTACCCTAGAGGGTCACTGTGAGTTGAACTCAGAGGCAGTGAGCTATGACTAAGACCTTGAGTTATTGTCAGGTAACCATTGCATTGCTAAACACAAGTTTCTGGTTTCAACCTATCAGTAGTTCAACAGGCTAAAGACATGCCTATCTTCCTCTGTAAATATATGGAGTTTGGAAAAACTGGAGGGACACAGTGGCTACAGCAGTAAGCTCAAACAAAAAATTTGTGAAGCTGGCACACGGCTGGGTAGTGGTTTATTCTGTTCCGAGGGCACCTAGCAATAATAAATGAGTTCTAGTAGGCTCCATGATGGCAAATGATCCATGACATAATGACCTTACATAAAGATGGAAATTGACAAACAAACATTTACAATGTTTTAATATTAGAACTGGAGACATTTGCCTCCATTAGTCAGCCATCTGGTGGAAATGGAGATCTGTTCTTGTTTGTGTCCGTCCAGAACATGTCTTAAAAGCTTTTTATTCTGTGTTTAACAAAGAAAAGCAGAGCTCTACTCTCATTATCTACTATCTTGGCTTACCTTGTGTCTTCTGCAGTAAATTTAATGTTTTCTCCTCGAGTCCTTCAAGAATTACATCATCATGAGAAATATTCTCCAACAAGTGGAAGCGTTGGTTTTCCAAGTAAGGGACCTCATGCATGACTACAGTAGATAAGAGTTGATCTTGTAAACCTTGG
>PVJH01028165.1:0-27688 GCA_004026705.1 Nesogale talazaci
TTAGCACTGCCGAATCTCCCTCAGAGCTGGGCCTTAATTCAAAGCTTGGAAATGGACCCCGAGCCCAAACTACGGCCCTGGGGTCACGGCTCACTGGGTGACCTTGGCAATCCTGCCTCTCTCTGACCTGCAGAGAGAGTGTGGTCAGGGTCAGGAATTTCTGCCACTGCCAATGCCCAGCCCAATGGATCCCTCACCTGAGCCCCTCTCCTGGGGGTAGCGGCTGCCTGCAGGAATCTCAGGATTCCCCTCGGGAGCTAACCCCACTGAAAACTCCCTCGGCAGCTCTAGGTGACCACGTCTGTTTCTCCCCATCCTGGGAACCTCCCTCAGCGAGACCACCACCTCCCCTTCTACCCTTCTCTCTGACCTCCTCCTGGTTCCTATGCGAGGTGCCATCATCATCATATCACGTCTATTTCACAGATCGATTTCCTCCCAGTTACACAGCTAAGAGGAAGAGGCGGGATTTGAACCTCGGCCATTTGACTGCAGAGTCTGTGGTCCAAACATTACACAGTTGGGGCAGGATCAAGTCCCAGCACCCAGGCTGACCCATGAGGCCCTCAGTGTCGTGTCAGGGCAGAATTTTCTCTCCCTCACCATCCCTCGCTGCATCCTGCCCTGACCAGATTCTGTGACCTGCCTCCAGGCTGTGGTACCTGCTTGGCCCTCTCCCACATGCTCCTGTTTTAATGCCGGAAGTTCCCTCCTTACCCTGTACTTGGTGGTCAGAGAGGCGGGTGCCCATGTTGGGTCAGTGGACCGGAGGGATATCCTTGTGCCTGAGGGAGGAAAAGCTCAGGTCCTGATGGGCCTTGAACTTGCCCAGTTCAAGACTCAATTTTCTCCCTCTAACACCGGCTCACACCTGCTATCGAATCAATGCTAACTCATACCTACCCTAAGGACAGAACTGCCCTGTGGGTTTCAAAGGCTGTCAATCTTTACAGGAGCATAAAGCCTCATCTATCTCCTGAGAAGTGCTTTCTGGGCTCAAACTGTTGACCTTGCAGTGAGTAACCTCACACACAACCCACTATGGCATCAGGGCCTTTACCTTTTACTCATTCCAAATGCTGAGGAAGTCTTTTCTGGTATCTAACCTGAAATCTCTCATCCTAGGAGGGTTACGAAGTCAGGATGATCCCTGGGTCTCCAGAGAGTGAGCTTCCACCTGGTTAGCCGTGTAATGCTTACCCGACAGCATAGCACTTAAACGGCAGTGGAATTCTTTTCACATAACAAACCCACTTTGACTTCAGAGCCAGCAGTTCAAATCCACCAGCTTGCTGCTCAGATAAAAGATGAGGCCCTTGGAAACCCTCTGGGCCAAGGGTCCTCAAACTACAGCCTGCGGGCCACATATGGCCTGCCGAGGACATTTATCCAGCCACCGGGTATTTTTTTGGGGGGTGGGGGTGGCATCACTGCCCTCTGGTGGTCATGGGAGCTACCCAGCACTGCTCCTGAGAGCTGCTGCTGGATTTGAACCGCCAAGCCCTCGGGCCACAGAGCCACCGAGTATTTTTGCCGCTGCCGCCTATCCTGCTTGCAGCCGACTCATCCCGGGCCCACAGTGAATTTGTTCATAGTATTTTTCTAAAAACTGTAGTCCAGCCCTCCAACAGTCTGAGGGACAGTGAACTGGCCCCGTTAAGAAAGTTTGAGGACCCCTGCTCTGGGCAATTCTGGTCTGCCCTGTGTGGTTGCTAGGCGCAGGAATTGACTGGAAGGCAGGGGGTTGGGTTTGGTTAGGACTTGGGTTCCAGATACCGCAGGGCTTATCCCGGGGTTAATGGTGCAGGGCTGATGGGAGGAGGAGTTAGGAGGGAGCCCCTGGGCAGCGGGCTCTAGGTGAATCCACTCACGGGCAGGCGGCCATGCCTGCTCTGCTTCTGTCAGATTCCAGGGCTTTCCCCAGGGTGTGGAGTCTCTCTCTGGACCACCTGGGGTCAGCAGCCCACGTGGCCTGGGCCCCAGGGTGGGCACTGAGGGGGTTCCGTGCAGGGACACAGCCATGACTGGGCACTCTCCCCCTCGAGGGGTGATGCCTGTTACACTGTTTGCTAAGCCTGATTGCCCCTCTGCACTTCACCTGCTGGCGTGGTGGGGGGAGGAAATAGCCCTCAAGTTGCCCAATTTGCTCAAGGGGAGGCCGGCGAGTGGGTTTCCCCGGCCTGCCCTCTCTTGGATGCCCATCGGCACAGAGGTCTCTGTGAGGACAGCAGACTGCAGGGCATCACAAGGGCTGCAGCTCTGGTTTGTCACGGGCGCCAGCTTATGAGCAGGACCCAACACAGGGGCTTTCTTCCCCAGCATGCAGCACTGATGGGGTGGGGGTGGGGGAGGGCCCACAGTGCTGCTTGAAGCCTGAGAGTTAAGCTCATGGGACAGGGCTAGGGCCCCAGCGGGAGACAGGGCAGGAGGCCATGGGTGGGGGAGGTGGCCCTGGCTGGCTTTGGGTCTGGGCCTCTGTAGGCTCTTTGTCCAAATATGGAAGGTTTTTTTGTCTCCATTTGAGTCACGCCGGCCATAGCCCAAGAGATCTGCTTTCCAGATACTGCAGGCAGGACTTGCGCCAGGGCTGCTGGGCTGCCCTAAGCCACCGGTCTGCCTTCCCCCGCGCAGTCTCCTGAGCCCCTGCACCTGGAATGCTCTTTGGTGCCCACAGCAAGGCCCCTCTGCCTGCCCATCACCTCCTCCTACTCCCCCAGGGCCCCTCACACTCGGCTGGGCAGGCCACTCGTACTCATGGCGCAGTCACTGTGTCCTCGGTTCTGAAGCTGTGGGGGCATGGCGGCTCTGGGTGAGACTGTCAACTGTGAGGTAGGCCGTTCAAAACCACCAGCATCTCTCAGCAGACAAACAGGGCCTTCTACTCCCATAAAGAGCTGCGGTCTAGGAAACTCAGAGCTGCCTATGAGTTAGTGTGGCAACCATGTAGTTTGGTGCCAATTTCAAGATTAGGTGTGTAGGGGTGGAGTCTAGCCAGTCGATCTGGAGATAGCCAATGAGACCTCTGCGTGGACATGGCTTTCTCTGAGAATTCTGGGAAGTCTCATGATATTTCCCCCATGGAGGTGAGAGACTATAGACTCAGTTCCTTGGAGACGCTCTACTGACAAGACAAGATGGCAGTACGCTGATAGACCCTGAGTCCTAGCAACTGGAGGAGCCAGAGGAGAAGCCACAGGGCTTACCCTGACAGAACCAGACCTCTGAAGCTGGCAAAGCCACAGAGAGACCCCTGTCAGTGCTGAGCTGCTTCTACCGCCAATGGATACTGCTGATGGATCCTGAGCCCTGGAAACAAGGAGCCAAGGGGAGACCCCTGCCAGTGCCAGGAGGCTTCTAATGCTGCTGGATACACAAGACTGCACCCACTGACCTGTGATTATCCTGGTGTCATTGTACGTGCTTTGTGAATCAGAAGAAGACTTTATAGACTGGTATCAGACATATGGGCTAATATCGGACTTATGACCTTGGACTGGACTGGATAGGGATGCTTTCTCAATATTTCATTCCTCTTGTATATAAACCTTTCCCTTATACACATATGCATGTTTATGAATTTCTCTAGTCTTCCCGGACTAACACAGTCGGTATCCACTCCATGACAGTATGACGCTTGCTTGTTTACGTGCCTGGGGCTAGGACTGCTGGACTGTGCACTCGGTGGGGTCACTATCCTGGAACTCTCTCCTCCCTATGAGGCGTTCCACCCCCACCTTCCTCCATCCACCTTGAATCAGCGCCCCTCCAGCCCTGCAGCAACGGCTGGGGTGGGGTGGGGTGGTGGTGGTTCCCTGGTTGTAAATCCCTAGGGAAGCAGATCCCTCATCCAATCCCTACCACCAATCTTTCTGTTAATGCCCGTGCTTAACCCGAGACGCCAGCGGGACCCCCTCGCTTGGGAGGTGCTAAAAGGCAGGAGCCTGAGGAACCCTGTTTGGACTCTAGAGCCGGACTGTCTGGGTTTAAAACCCCCCTGTGCCACTAAGTCGCCAGGGCTGGCTTCCTTGTCTGGAGGCTCCTGCGCCTGCTGGGCCTCAGGGTGCGTGCCATAAAGCAGGGGCGATAGACAGCAGTACCTGTCGTGCAAGGTTGCTGTAAGGGTCAAAGACGCTAACCCGTGGGCAGGGCTCAGCATGGGCCCCAGCAGAAAGACCTGCTGCGACCATTTCTAGTGACTCACGGACCCCTCCAGGGACCTGCTCCACATCACGGCACCTTCAGTCCTTCCCCCCCAGCTCCTTCCCTGCTCTGGCTGCCCCTTCACCTACCACCTGGTCTCCTGCTGGGCTCTGGGAGCTGAGTGAGGCCCCTTGCCTCTCTGGGTCTTGTCTCCAGCACCCAAGTCATTCCTGATTGAGGACGGTATCCCGTCTGCCATCTTCGAAGTCAGGACTGAGTGGGGGGTGGCAGGGGCAGGAAAGTTGCCTGAGTAACTTGGTGACTCCCACTCAAGGCCTAGCTCTCTTCCTGTGCACCATGGAATGCCTTATTATTTATTTGCTAAAACTGCCTGGAGGCCCACCGCACGGGACAGTCATGGGCAGGCTTGGTGTGGGTGGCACTGCCTGACCAGAACCAAGCCTGGAGCCACAAGTCAGCACCCAGTGACATCTCGAGACCCGAGTCCTAGGGCCTCTTTCCCACCAAGCTATGGCAGACAGCAACGGCTGCTGTGGCTTCAGGCCCGGGGATCTGAGATGGGCTGTGATGGGGCAGTCCCCCTGCGCCCCTTTCCCAGGTGGCTGGAGGGTGGGTGTTGGTACAGAGAGGAGTAGATGGCCAGGTAAAGGACTGAGGAGGGCTGCCTGCGATAAGCAAGCACTCCCAGGCAGTGCCAGAGAGGGGTGGAGCCTCTCGAAGTCCCGCCCCAGGCTCAGTGAAGTGGGGCAGCTGGGGGAAAGTGGCTCATCCCGCCTTTCTCCTCCTCTTCCTCCTCCTCCTCCAGTCTTGGGGCCAGGCCCCGAGACTATTTTTAGCTGGGGCTGAATTTAGCTGTTCCCTCGGAAATTCCTCACCCGCCCTGGGCACCGCCCCCACTGGCCTTGGGGAGAAGTCTGGAAGCTGCTGGTCCAAGCAGGAGAAGAGAGGAGGGGGCCCAGGAACACAGGGAGGGAGGAAGCAGGGTCCTTGGGCACCTGAACTGGAAACGGAGGCTCGGATCAGCCCCTGGAAGCTGGTTGATCCTTTCCCTCCCCCCATCCAGGAAGACTTCCGGCACTCCTCTTGGGATCCCTGGTGGTACCAACATGCCAGGTTGCTTCTGTCCAACTAAAACCCACTGTGAGCACTGCTAGCACTTACTGTGCAGGCTCTGACCCCATCCCATTCTGGGAAGTTTTGCCCCAAGGTGGGAAGATGACCCGGAGAAGGGTCCTATTCTATGACTCGCACCAGAGAAGTGGGTCCCAGGGCCCCAGATCCAGTTTCTGTCAGGACCCTGGGCTTACGTTCAGATCCCCTCATTTTTTTTGGCATCACTGCCCTCTGGTGGAAGTGGGAGGCCCAGCCTTGCTCCTGGAGAGCTGCTGCTGGATTTGAACCGCCAAGCCAGTAGGCTACTCAACTACTATGCCACCAGGCCTCAGCCCAGGTCCTCTCATTTTACCTGCAAGTCATCCCCCCACTGTCTCCTGGCCACCTCTCACATCACCGGCTCCTTGCCCCCCACAAACCCAGGTTTCTCACCTCCCTGTTCCCTCCATTCAGTCTGCCCATCTGCCTGCAGCTGGAGGGCTCTTTCTAAGTCCTGAATCTGCCACGCCCCCACTGGACCCCTCATCTTCCCACGCTCTCTGCTCCCCACAGGGCAAGCAAAGCCCAGGCCCGTTGAACTTGGCAGGAGGCAGTCACCCTGGTGACTGCCCGAGAAGCCTGCTGGGTCTGCTCTACCAGATTCCTCCCCTCGGCGGGCCTCAGTTTCCCCACCCCTGCATTGTGTGGAAGGTTGGAAGAGATGGCTGCCTTTTTTCTCAGGGTGTCTCTAGGCGAACACCTGACACTGCTGGCCTGCTTCCTCCAGCAGATTCCTCTGCACAGTCGCCTGGCCACCAAAAAGGTAGCCCCTGCTCATAGGCCTCCCCGGGAGTGTGGGGGGCGGGGTGGAGGGGAGAAAGAGTGAGAGAGCAGGAGGGCTCTGTAGTGATGCAGGCCGCCAAGAAAGAGAGACTCAGCAGGACTGAAGGGGAGGGTCCCTTTCAATCCTTCTACCCCTTCCCTTGCACATCTGCTCCATGACACCCAGTGCCCCAGCCTGGGAAAGGACTGAATGTTTGTCCAAGGCGGTTGGAGGGGGGGTGGTCTCTGCAATCCCAGGAGGCCAGGCTGTGGGGCTGGCGGGCAGCCAAAGCCTGGCCTCCCTCCCTCTTGCTCCCCAGTGCAGGGCCGGGAGCAGGGACTGTGCACTCCCTGGGAACCAATAAACAGGAAATAGACACCAACCTTGCATTTGCTCCCTCAGCTTGGCCCCCAGCAGGCTCCTCCCACTGGTCCAGGACCTGCCTCACCTCTGCCCTGGCCTGGCAATTCCAGAATGAAGGGGCCACAGAACCTCAGAAACATAAACAAATCAAACTGAGAGCCCAGGACTCTTGGAATCTTAAAGCCATGGGGTTCTCGACTCGCCCACTTCAGGGGGGGTTCCGGCCCTTACCGAAAGCCTCTATCAAGCCGGGAGGGTGTCAGAGCTTCGCTCCAGTGCCCCCACTCCTCATCAAGGGATGGAACGACGGACTGCTGCATGAGTGACTGCAACAGTGAGTGAGTGAATGGAGCAGTAATGCAGGTTCACAGGCTCTGCCCAGGACCACGTTCTGCTGGGGGATCTGCCTCTTGGAGCTCCTGGGCCTTCCTATGATAGGCAGAATAACGGCTCTCCCCGATGCCTCGGGCCTAATCCAACAGCATGAGGGCATGCAGATGTGATTACATCACAGCTTTTCAGACGGGGAGAGTAGCCTGGGCTATCCACGCAGGCCCCCTGTAACGACAAGGGCCCTGACAAGGAGGAGGCAGGCAGGTCAGAGATTTGACAATGCTGTGCTGCTGGCTTTGAGGATGGGGCGGGGGGTCGTGAACCAAGGAGTGTGGGCAGAGGCTCCTTCTTTCCCACGGCCAAGGAGTCAGTGCCAACTCTCTGTGGGTTCCCAAGACTCGTCCTTCTCCCACAGAGCGGCTGGTGGTTGCCGGTCGCCGGCCTTGCGGTTAGCAGCCTGACGCGTGACCACTACGCCCCTGCGGCCACCGTTAGGGCGACAGTGGCTGTCAAGATGGTGTTCGACTCCTAAGGACCCCCATGTGATAGGCCAGAACTGGTTCCTGGCTTTTCTTGGCTGGAACCTTTACAGAAGCAGATGGCTGCAGCCAGTGGGGGGAGGGGGGAGACCCACATCACCAAAGTTAATAGCCAGACGCCCAACTCTTGTGCCCCTGGGACTCCCGACAGCCTCTCAACTGACCTGCTGCCAGCGAGTCTGTTCCCACTCGCAGAGATTCTCTAAGACAGAGGCGAACCGTTCCACCAGGGGTTCCGAGACCGCGGACTTTATGGGAGGGGCCAGCCTCCTCGTTCTCCAAAGGAGCGACCACCGACCCTGAAGTTGGCAGACCGAGGCTTACCCCACCACCCTGCCAGGGCTCCATCCAGAAGCTGGATAAGGCGAGAGAGCAGACTCTCCCCAAAGCTTCCAGGCGGGAACGTGGCTCCCGCCACACCTTGGCTGTGGCCGAGTGAAGCCCCTTTTTGACACCGGCCCTGCAGAGGGGTATGCTGACATAGCCTATCCGTGTGGCGTGGGAGCTGCCGGGTTTGCCCTAGTCTGCTGCAGCAATGAAGAGACGAATCCGCCAGCGGCTCCCACCCCTCACCACTGCCCGCCCAGGGTCTGTGTCGTTGCTGCGACCCGGGTGGGAGCGGGTCGCCGAGGTGTCCCTCCCAACACAGAGCCGCAGAAGGGCTCAGACCACGAGCCTTTTTGGTTGGAAGCTAACCTCACCACCATGTCGCCTCCGGGGCTCCCGCCTGTCATCAGCTCCTGTGCCCCCTCCCAGTAGGCCCCTTCTAGGTGCCCTCTGTACTCACCCGTCATCCGCTCCCTGCCCCAGGCAGGTCTGACGGCCCATGACTTCCCTGAGACCCGGGCAAGCAGACCAGAGGACGTTTGCACGGTCCAGCCGCATACCCATTTTTGGAGGCATGTCCCAGAGTGGGCACCACAGCCTGCCAAAGTCTGAGGAGGGCCCCTGGGGGGAGGGGAGGGTGGGCCCTGGAGGCAGGGGCAGGGGGAGGAGCTCTCAGGGGGTCAGGCCAGAGCTTGAGCCCCAGCTGGGTTCTCAGCTTCATCTGCTCAGAGGCCTAAGAAAGTGGAGTTCCCCCAGCTGCCCCTCCTGCCCCCCCACAGGGATGGCTGCCCATTGGAGAAGTGGTGAACCCATCTGGAACAGCGCAAGGATCCTGGTGCCCTAGGGCCTGGTGCAGTGGTTCAGAGAGGGCCAGAGACTTACTCAGGGACACACAGCAGGCAAATTGTGAGCCTAAGACTAGGACCCAGTCTCCCGTCTCCCAGTCCAGACCTCCCTAATAACCTCCATGGTTACTAGGAGGTATGGAAGCCTTCGGGGTGGGGGGCGGGGGGGTAGGGCTGAAAGACCCTGACTGGCCACTCAGACTGGAGCTCACTGCTCAGAGCTCAGCTGTCTGGCAGATTGCCCTCTGCCTCAATTCACCCCTGAAGGTCCCGTGGGCCAGGAATCAACTCCCCTGGGGCCTGGGTATCATGCCCAATAGACTTAGAAAGACCAGAGCTCTAGCCCCACCTTCCTCCCAGGGGAGTTGGGGCCCTTATTTCAGGGCCTGCCAGCAAGGCGCCAGGCTGCCTGGGCACATTTCCCAATAAGTACACCCGGGCTTCATGCCGTTCTGGGAAATATGGGCACCCTACCCCCTGCTCCCCACCCCAACTGATATCCTCGCCAACTCAGCGCAGCAGAAACTCTGGGGACCAGTGGACGTCTGGGGAGTCAGGACACCCGAGGCCTACTCTCACCCCCCTCTGGGCCTGGTTCCTTCTCTACACACGAGGATAAGCCAGAACGTATTGCTCTAAAATCACGGGACCGTGTATTCCACAGCAAAGTGGTTGTTTCTCGAGGTGTCCTCCATCTAGATCGAAGCACTTCTGATTGAAGCGCTCTCTCTGGCCCTTCCTCTGTGCCTGTGTCACCTTGAATGCTGGGGACAGGCCCACACAAAGCCCTATGGGCTGCCACAGAAACCTACCCCACCAGCACAAGCCACCCCTGTCTCTCTTACCCAGATTGTTCTAGTGACCTCCTGACTGGCTTCCCTGTCTCCACCCTGCCCCTGAAATCGGCCCCACATGCTGCGGCAAGAGGGACAAGTGAAAATGTGTTACATCAGGTCACTGCTTGACCTAAAACCTGCCCTGCATAAATACCAGAGTCCTCCTCCTGTGGGCGCTCTAGATCTGTCCCCAAACCACCTCCACCTTCCCTAGCCTTTCTGACCTTACCGCCTACCTTCCCCTCCATCCCTGCAGCCCTCACAACAGGTGACTTCCCCAACAGGCTCCTACCACAGGGTCTTTGCACTTACTGGCCCCTATGCCCAGAATGCTCTTCCCCCCAGATGTCACCTGGCTCACGCCCTCATTTCTTCCAGGCCCTCTGCTCAAATGTCACCTCTTCCGAGAAGCCTTTAAAATGTATCTGTCACACTGAGTTCTGTTGTCCTGTGTTAGTTTTCTTTCTTTCTTTCTTTTTTTTTGTGGGCCTCACTGCCTCTGGTGGTCGTGGGCGCTACCCAGCGCCGCTCCTGAGAGCCACCGCTGGATTTGAACTGCCAAGCCCGCGGGCCGCAGTCCCGTACTCAACCACTTACGCCCCCGGGGCTCAGTCCCTGTGTTAGTTTTCTACGGGGCAAATGTGTCATTTTACAGGCAGGCAACCCCACTTGCCTGGAAGCGAGGACTTTGCTGGCCGCTGAGTCCCAGGGCCTTGCAGAGTGCCTAGCAAGCTCTCAGGGGGAACCTGTTACATGGACCGATGTGTTACCCCACCGCGGGGCAGCCAGAGTCTCAAGACAAACTTCCCTGCACATGATCTGCCCTCTTCCCCTGCCCCCGTGCCTCTGCTCAGCCTGTACCCTATTTCCTAGAACTCCTTCCCTCTCTTCTCTGGCTATGCAAATTCTTCCATTCCCAAGGCTGGGGCCACGGCTTCCTCCTCCAGGAAGCCTCCCTGGCCAGTCTCCCAACAGCCTAAAGCCCCTTCCAGTTGACTTCTAGAATCAGAACCCTCTTTATGTCTCACTCTCTCCCCCAGGCACTGTGGAGCCTTCATCCCACTTGGAAGCAGCTTGTGCATCCCCCTAAAAGATCACAAAAGGAAGGGAGGCGGGAGAGCCCAGCACTGACACGGGTGTGTGGGGGGGGGAGGGAGGGGGGGACACGACGGGGATAGGGACAGGATTAGCAGCAGCTTGCAGCCTCCCAAACCCAGCTGGGCCCAGATGTGGGACTGGAAAATGTCAGACTCCACGCGGGTCCCTCCCCCCACCTTTTCCTGTTGGGTAGACCCTTTCCTGAGCTACACCTTTCCTTAGTAGCCTGGGGTCCTTAGGAAGGAGGGGGGACCCCTGGGGAATAAATGAGGAAGAGGATAACCCCTCTGCCTGTCCTCCCCCTCCCCAGCCTCCTCTTGCAGGGTGACAAGACATTTAATTATAGATAGTTGGTACTGCTAAGAATTCCAAATGTCCTAATCCCCTCCCCTCCTAGAACCAGTTTCCATGGGGGGGAAAAAAAATCACAGCAAAAAGCCAAAGAGGCGAAGGACAGAACCACCACCCTGTGGGCTCCCTGCCTGCAGGGTTGGGGGGCTAGGGGCAGGGGGACAGAAGAAAATTGATAAGAAGAACAGCCGTGGGTGCTTCCCAGCAAGACAGGGAGCTGGGGACATGAGGCCGGGGCCCTGCAGCTTGGTGATGAGACTTTAGACCCACCACATGCCCTTTCTGGTCACATCGTCAGTTCTTCCTCCTCCAAGCTCAGCCCTGAGGAATTAAATGACCACTCTCTCTGCAGGTGCTCAGGCTACTGGAGGGGCAGATGGCATCTCCCGGCCTGGCCCCCCGACTTGGACGGACAAACCCGGACAGCTGAGCCCCTTAACCGCGAAGACCCTGACATCCTGGAACCCAACAGTCAAAGACTTCCGCGCAGCAAGATTCCCACAGCGCTCACATTCAAAGAGTGAGCCGCACAGAGCGCCTGGCACGCCGGAAGCACTCAAGTGATGCTAGCCAGGGCTGCCCCTCATCCCCAGAGGCCAAGGGTCTGTGAGCTGGTTCATCTCTGATTCGGAAGGACAAGCCATGCCCTATTCCTGGACGATAGTTGCTGAACCTGCCCACTGGGCCTAAGGTTCCTGAGACCACCTGACTCCCCCTTCCAGGCGGGGGTGGAAGAAGCCCCGGAATGAAGAGCCACTCGGATCATGTGGACATGATGCACTGTGGGGAGGAGCAGGGGGGCTCAGATGGCCTCCACCTCCGCACCCCTCTGCACAGTGCAAGCCTTCCCTGGGCTTCGAGGGACTCACAACTGTTCACACAGAGCTTTCTGGTCAGTCACTGCCCTGCCTCGTCCTGCTCCCCTGGAGCACCCTGCAGGCTGGGTCAAGTCCTTACAGAGCCCCAGCGACACAGCACAGACGGGGAAACAGCCCCACAGAGGTGACCTGGTCCAGGCCTCCCAGGGGGTTGCTGGGGCAACACCGCATGGGGATGCAGGCGGGAACAACCTGAGGGTGAATGACTCCCCACAGGCCAGGATTGGGTCAGAAGTCCCCTCAGGCCCAGCGGCCTTTCCTCTCAGCCCCGAGCTGGGTTCACATTGACAGGGTTTCTGCCCTGTCAGCAGTGCCGTGGCCACTTCTACTCCCTTGTGATTCCAGAGCCTGCGCCATGCGACCTCCACCCACGGCCCAGGGAACGTGACTGGAACCCTCCCCTCCACTGAGACAAGGGAACATTATATCCTCAAGGGAGGCCGGCAAGTGGGGGCGGCCAGCTGCTCCCCTTCCCCGGGAGCCAGAGGAAGGAGACAGCAGCAGGGAGTCAGGCTAGCCGATGGGAGAACTTCCAGGCTTTGTGAGGGGGTGGGAAATCTGGCGATGGGGAAAGCTCTTTGGAGCCTACTCCAGTCCATCAGGTTTTTCTGAGACCCGGCTGCAAGCCCCGTGCCTAGAAAGCTGGGGGGAAGGGGCAGACGGACCCACTGGCCTTTCTCCAATCGTGGAGAAACAGCTGGGGCCCCCCAGCTGTTTCTCCCCAAGGAGGAAGTGAACCCCCACCCGCTCTGTAGAGGAGCCTGTCAGGCCAAGACCGTGCGCCCCTTTCACAGAAGAGAAAAGTGTGGCAAAGAGGTGACTGGCACTAGGCCATACAAGGTTGGAGCCAAGAGTCAAGCCCTGCCCTGGTAATTACAGATGGAGGGAACGAATGGGGCAATCGGGTAACCCACCCGGGCTTGGAGTGGTTAGAGGCCTGGGGGCCGGAAGAAGCCAGTAGGAGCCAATGTTTGGGGCAGATAGGTCCCCTGGGGGTGGAGGTAAGGCTAAGCTTCTCCCTGGGGAGTGGGTTCAGGGAAGACCAGAAGGGAGACAGGGTTAGGAATCAGGTCTCTGCCTACAAAAGAGACTGTACCCCTTCTCTAGGTCTCTGCACGCCTTCTCTTAGGAGGGCCCCCAAGTCTCTCTCCACTCTTTGGTTCACCCCGCCCCAGCCTCCAGTTGAATCTTCAGGTCCCGCCACCCCTCAAATGTACTGCCTCAGAGATGATTTCAACGCGTAGCCACCCTGTAAGACAGATGGGTTTCTGAGACTATAGAGAGCCTCATCTTTCATCTGTGGACGAACTGGTAGCTTTGAACTGGTGGCCTTGCAGTGAGCAGCCCAGTGCATGACCCATTATGCTGCCAACACTCCTCAGGCCCCCAGGGGGATTATTACTATGGGAAAAGAAGTTGGAGGTGGGGTTGGGGGGGGATGGCCCGGGCAGGAGCTGCTTGTTCTGACTCCCCTCTACATTATTTTTTTTAAGGCATCACTGTGCTGGTGGTGGGAGTAGGAGGTCCAGCCTTTGTTCCTGTGAGTGGGAATTGAACCTCCATCCCAGTGGGCCACAGTCCCGCACACAACCACTACACCAGCGGGGCTCAGCCCTCCCCTCTACATTTTTTTTTTTTTTGGCATCACTGCCTTCAGGTGGTGGGAGTAGGAGGCCCAGCCTTTGCTCCGTGGAGCTGGAATCGAACCTCCATCCCAGTGGGCCGCAGTCCCGCGCACAACCACTACGCCACTGGGGCTCAGCGTCTACTTTTTTTTTTTTAAGGCATCACTGCCCTCTGGTGGTGGGAGTAGGATGCCCAGTCTTTGCTCCTGGGAGCTGGAATTGAACCTCCATCCCAGTGGGCCGCAGTCCCACGCACAACCACTACGCCACTGGGGCTCAGCCTCAGCCTCAGCCTCTACTTTTTAACTTCTCTTTCAAGACAGAACGGATGCTGGAATTTGGGAGCACCCAAGCTGCCCTGGCAGGGATCGCTGAAGGAAAGCTAGATCCCAATTTCCCCTTCTCCTTACCCCACCCACTGACTCCCTGTGCAGCCTCCTTGGGAGACAAGGACCAGGAAGAAATGGAGACAGGCGGGAGAGACAGCGAGAGAGTTCAGAGGGGCCGTGAGAGCGCTGGGAACACTGGGACCAGGGAGTGACCAAATTAGTCCAGGGTTCAGGGTTTCTAGGCTCCCCATGCAGGCAGCGAGGGAACTCTCAGGCCGCAATCCCTTCCCCTATCATTCCAGAACCCAGAGCCTAGAATCAAGCCTCGAACCTAAGCTCCCAGACACTTTGCTGCCTAGAACCCTTCTGAAACCACAGTCCAGACTCAAAGTTGGCTGAAGGCAGAACACAGCTGTGGGGGCGTCGGGGACAATGAGACTATGGACCAAAGGGCTTGCAGAGCAGGGGGACCATTTCAGGAAGAGGGCAGGAAGAAGTGTGAAAAATCTTGGCTCCTTCCCTTGCCCACAGAGACAACCTTGCTAGAGGGGGGCAGATTCACCCCCAACCGCTCCACAGGTCCCTCAGCCTCTGCACAGAGCCCCATCTTGTTCCCAGCTTCCACTAGACGAGGCTCTGTCAGGCCGCAGTCCTGGAAGGTTTGCACCCCAACTACAGCCCACAGACATCCCCCAGATCTGTGCAGCACCAACTGGATAGAAACATAGGCACCCTCATCTCTTATGGGGAGAATGAGACACAGGAAACCCAGGGCCACCTCCATGTCACACAGCAAGTCAGAGACAGCTGGAACACCGACGCCCTGAGGACCTTCCCAATTCCCCAGACCGTCAATTGAACGCACCACAGGAAGGTCACATGAGGAAAAGCAAGCCCGTGTCCACCGTGGGCCCCACGGCACAAACAAGCCTGCCAGGCTGGCGGGAGAACTGAGCCTCATGAGGCTGGATACCCTCCAAAGTCAGGTAGGAACCTCTAAAATCAGCCCCTGAAAATCATCTGGGGGAGGAAATCAGAATCCTTTGCAATCATCACCCAGAACAGCCTGAGTTAGCCAGGAACTTCTGGTCATGGCAACAGCAGAAAAGCCTTGGGGGTCCCGAGCAGACAGGAGACCCCGTGTCATTCACACCGAACACTGCCTGGGCCGCTCCAGGTCCAGCTACACACCCATACACCTGGGCACCTGCCCAATGAGTCCACTACAAGCCAGTGCCCATCAGTCCCACTCCACTCTGCCCCCCAAAGAGGACTCACCACTTGGGGCTTGCTGCAGCACTTGTTGGTCGGAGCAGGCTCCGGGGGAGGCCGGGCAGCCTCCGGGGGCTTGGCCTCTGCAGAGGGTGGTCCAAGGGGAGCCAAGCAGGGCCCATCGGCAGGCCCTGGGGCAGGGCCCTCGCTGGAGTGAAGGTTCAGCATGTACTGCTTGGTGACGTCCTCCAGCGACGGGGCCTGCACCGTGGGGTGAGCTCGTGCAGGGAAGCCCACGGGCTCTGGCACAGCCACAGGGGGCCCGGCAGAGGTGGGTGGCTCAGGTACCACAATAGGCATGAAGGTTGCGGGCACACTGGCATGGCGAACATGCTTGGAGGAGGGCCGGCCCCGAGACAAGCTGCCTGTCTGCTCTGTGTTGACTTCCTCTCTCCGCAGCTCCTGGTGACTGCTCCGAGTTGGGCGCTTCTTGGTGCCTCGGTGGATGATCCGTGAGGACAGAACATCAGCCAGCTTGGGGTCAAGGTGGAAGCTGTAGTGGGCCGTGGAGGGGGCAGCGGGAGCCTCTGGCAGGGCTCGCTCCGACTGGGCTCGGCCCATGGCAGCACTGGCTTCTTGGGGCTCTGCTCGTTGCTCTGCAAGGAGGGGTTCACTGCTGGATGGAGGCAGCCCAGGCTCTATCTCTCGGATGGGTTCCCCTCCAGGACCCTCGAATCCAGTCCCTGCCAGCTCTCCACGGCGGCTGGGGTCACTCAGAGATTTCTTCTTGGGGGCTTTGCCAGCTGTCCTGTCATCCACCGCACGCCCAAAGGTGCCAGGCTCCTGGACAATGCTCTCAATCACATCCTGGTATCCCTTGCTCCCTTCGCTGCCCACAGACCAGTCACTATGGCCGCTGGTCAGGCCCTCGTCCACAGCCGGGCCTGCTGGCAGTCCTGACTTGGGGCTCAGTGAGCCCAGGAGGTTGCTGTCCACAGAGAACCCGGAGGGCTCCTCAGAGGTGGCAGTTCTGTGGCGCTGTGGAATAGGGTCACTCAGAGACCTGTAGGCCTCGCCCACCTCTCCATTGCTCAGTTCAGTCCCACCAGGGCCTGAAGGTGGGCCTTTGCGGCGCCGGCGGAGGGTCCCTGGGGTGGGAGGAGTCTCAGGGGACACAAGACCCCACCCACCCAGACTGTCCTCTGCCACGGAGCTGTGGTGGTTGGTCTGGGCAGAGGATGAGGAATGGGGCCGCCACACACCCGCAGAGCTCAGGCTGCAAAAGGCTGACACCTGAGGCTCAGGGTCCGTCCCAATGCCCTCATCTGTCAGGCTGGACTCGGGGCCGGAGAGCTCCTCCTGGGATCGCTGGCCCCTAGTCATGTCCCCCGCCCAGGCAAGGGCCCCAGCGGGGACATCGCTGCCGTCGTCCTGCTGGGCACCCATGCGCTGAATCTTCTCGAACACCTGCCGTGCCTCCTGCACATACTGGTCCTGGACAATGAGGGGCAGTGGCTCCTCTTGGGCGCCAGGGCCTGCCAGCAGGAGCTCTGAGGTGCTGGGCTTCAGGTGCCCGGCGCGGGGCAGGCGGCAGGACATGGGCTTCTCTGAGCAGGTAAACGACTTTGCCCTGCGCAGGGTGGCCGT
Source organism: Nesogale talazaci (assembly GCA_004026705.1). Taxonomy (NCBI): domain Eukaryota; kingdom Metazoa; phylum Chordata; class Mammalia; order Afrosoricida; family Tenrecidae; genus Nesogale; species Nesogale talazaci. Next base: position 16,460 of record PVJH01028165.1, read on the forward strand.
CAAGTCCTTGAGTGTGGGCCGGGTACCAGGAGAGGCAGGGGCTGGGGCAGGCACGGGCACAGGCTGCCCCACAGCGCTGCCTGCCGCTGGTGAGTCCCTCCCACCCAGAGGGTCACTCTCAGCGTCCCCGGCACGCTGGCCAGCCTTGCGGATCCTCAGCTCGGAAAGGTCTGAGCGCAGGAAACTGAGCAGCGTCAGGGTCTCCGAGGCGATATCTGGGTTTGACAGGGACTTCCGCTGCCGGGTTTTGTCCAGCTCCAGGCCCCCGTCCCTCAAAGCCTTCGCGGTGCCCACGGGGCCCTTGGCACGGGTTCGAGCCTGGGACCGCAGAAGGAGCCCTTCCCCGGCTCCAAAGCTGGGGGAGCGGTACACGCCCCAGCCCCCAGAACCTCTGGTCGACCACAAGTCCTCGTCTTTGAGGGTCTCCGTGCTTGAATAACGACTGCTGCCCCGGGAGCCGGTGGGGCTGCCGAGGTAGGTGGGGAAGCTGACCTTGGTCACTCGGAAGGCCCCCGCCACCGGGTCAGAAGCGGGCCGGAACCCCTCCTGGGGACGTGGGACGCAGGACGGCGAGTCAGCACCCCACTCACGGGTTCCCTCCTCGCTGCCGGCTCTTGGAGATGTGGGGGGCTCCGGGCTCCCGGCTGCCCCAGCAGGGTCCATGCTGCCCAGACTTAACCCATCACGGTCTGGGCCCGAGCGGGTGCTTCCAGTCCTGGGCCCTCGACTCCCTCCCCAGCGGTGGCCGTCCTCACCGTCTCGCTCCTCGTCGCTGCCCGAAGAGTGGCCGCCGCGGTAGGCCGGGCTGTGCGTTCGGGCAGGCGGGCCGTCCTCTTCCTCCTCGCTGGAGCTGGCGGCGCGGCGGAGGCTGCCGGGGTCGGAGGCGGCCGCGGCGACGGCGGCAGAGGAGGAGGAGGAGGAGGAGGAGGAGCGGGAGGCCCCGGCCCCGGCCTGCGGTAGGGAGAAGCTATGCCAAGAATGTGAACCATCCGCCGGCCGCCGAGCCCGCTCCAGTGGCTGCGGCCGCCGCCTCCTCCCCTCGGCCCCCAGCCCGGGCAGCGGCCGCGCCGAACGCAGGCCCGCCAGCGGGAAGCACGTCCGAGGCGGCGGCGGCGGCGGCGGCTGCCGGGTCGGGGGCTCCCACGCGGGCCCGGCGGGGTCGGGCGTCCCGGAGCCCTCGGGGTCGGCGCCGGGCCGCCGCGAGCCCGGGCCGGCGAAGAGCTTGCGCATCTCGGTGACGCTGGGCCAGGCCCCGCGCGGGGCGCCCTCGGCCGCCTCTTCCCCCGGCCCCGGGGAGCCGCCCCCGTCCCGGGCCTCGGCCGGGTCGGGGTCGAGACGCGGCGCGTCGAAGCGCCGGGAGAGCTGGCGCACCGACGGGGAGAGGCTGCGGAGCGGGCGCGGCTGCGCGGGGGCGGCCGGGGGCCCCGACGCCAGCTTGGACACACGCCGGGAGGGCTGGCCCGGCCCCGCCGCGGCGGCGGCGGCGGCGGCGGCGGCGGCGGCGGCAGGCCGGCACGAGGCGCGGCGCCGCAGCCCGGCCGCGTCGGCCGCCTCCTCCCGCCGCCCGGCTCCCCCGCTCCAGCGCTCCAGCAACTTGAAGGAGACGCTGCGGTAGAGTGGGGGCCGGGGGGCCCCGTCCGCCATGGTGGCGACGCTCACTCCGGGGGGGCTGGCCTCGGGGAGCCGCGGCCAGGGCCCCCCCGCGGGCTCGCGCCCCAGAACCGCGCCGGGGCCGCGGTCCCGAGGCCTGCGCTCCGGCCCCCGCCGCGGCGCCTCGAGGGGCAGAGCGCACCGACCCGAGCCGAGGTGGAAGCGCCGCGGCTCAAGTTTCCGCGGCCGCAGACGGCGGCGGCTCCATCCCCCGCGGTCCCTGCGGCCTCAGCGCCCAGCCCGGGGCCCGGCCCCCGCCTCAGCGAGCGCCACTCGGGGCATCGCGGCCCGTCTCGGCCCAGGCGAGATCCCGGCGCTCGGGTTCTCGGCTCGGTGCCCGCCGGCCAGCCTGCCTCCCCTCCCCTCCCCACCTCGCGCCCGCGCTGGCGCTCGCGCTCCCTCCCCCCGCGCTGCCAGCTCTTCACTCCCTTCTGTTGCAAATAAACTTTGTAGCAGAGGAAAGGGGGCGGGGGGCGGAGCCTCTCCTCGAAAAGAGGGGGTGGGCTCCATGAGCCAGCGGGGCTTAGGAACGTGGGGAGGAGCCAGGGGAGAAACTCCCCCGCGAGGGCACTGACCGATCCCGAGACCCCACCCCCACCCCCACCCCCAGATAAGCCCCTTGGGAGCCCCGGGTGCAGAGCTGCCCCGAGGGACTCACCAGGTCACGTGCAGGCTCTGGGCCTGGTCAGTTATGCGGTGGACACGGGGAGATAGATGCACCCTGCACGGTTTAGCTGTTTCTCCCGGAGCAGTCATTGCCCTACGCCTACGGGTACCAACATGGCAACTTTGGACCCACAAACTCTACTACACATCGACACCCAGGTACACATGCCCCGTTCCCCCCCCCCCCCCAAAAAAAAAAAACACAGTCCTTGGGTCGGGAAAGGGGCGGGACTCTGTGGGCAGAAGCGGCGCACCCCGCCAGCCAAGTCCCGCTCCATCACTCCGCCCAGACCACGCCCCCAATCGAATTATGCGATGGCCACGCCCCTGCCTCCCTCCTGGCCGCCCCGATGGTCCCGCCCTGTGATTGCCACGTCCCTCCCACCTCCCTGAGGCCGGTCCAGTTCTGACCCTCCTGCAACCCGACTCCACTCTCGCTCAGGCAGAAAACCCATTATTTGTGACCACACCCCTCCCCGCCCTCACTTTTCTCGCTGACCCGCCCCAGCCACGCCCCTCCGCCTACCCCTGCGGTCTCTCAGCTCCGCCCCGCGCCCCGCCCCCACCCCCCACAGTGCAGGTGGAAGCCCGCTCTTGCGCCCTCTGCTGGTCCACCTTCCCGCCCGCGGAGCCAAGGCAGGTAAAGCAGCAAGGCTTCACTTGCCGGTAGTCGTTTTCCGGTCCTTGCAGGGGCGGTTTCAAACTGCGCCAAGGGCACGGCCTCTCCTTCCGCCTCGCACACAAAAGTCCATCGGAACTCCCCCAGTTTCCCCTTACCAAGTCTGAACTACCTGTAACCACGCCACCAGTGTTGGTGTTCATTGTATCTACGCTTCTCACTGACCCCCCCCCCCCCCCACTCCCCCGCCTCTGCCCCTGCTGGTGGGAGTGTTACCGCTCCAGATCCATTTCTGCTAAAGCTGCTACTCTGACCCATCCCATTCATCCTCCTGGACTCAGCTTAAATACATTTATATAGGAGTGAAAGGATGGGTAGATGGGTGAAAGTACTCCTGCAGCCTATGTGATATGGCTAATATACTTTCAGGTCTTTTATTTAACCCTCTAAAACACCCTTTCGAGGTAGATAATATAGCTTCTTCACTATGCCGTGAGCAGGCATCAATGGTGCTAAAGGAAGACGATCAAGATGGAATGGGTAAAAAATAGCCAGAAACAAGAACCCAGGAATTGGGAAAAAAAAAAATACCAGTTGAAATGCTTCAACAAGCTGATGAAGCTTCACTCAACTGCCTGGCCAAGTGGCCAACTGAAGAAGAATCGAAGCGTGTGAATTGTGCTGCTGGAGAAGGATATTGGAAGTGCCATGGGTTGCTAAAAGAATCAAGAAATCTGATTGGGAAGAAGTACGGTCAGAATGCTCTGTAGAGGCAAGAACGGCAAGACTTCTTCATCTTACACAGTCTGGACACCTCAGGAGAGACTCATCCCTGCAGAAGGACATCATGTCTGGTAAGGTAGAGGGGCGACAAAGGAGAGGAAGACCGTCAGGGAGATGGTGCGCCACTGTGGTTTCAATCATGGGCTCCGGCATAGGGAGAATTGAGAGGATGGTGCAGGCCCGGGGAGGATTTTCTTTTATTGGACATGGGGTTGCTATGGGTCCCAGCCGACTCAATGACACTTAATAATACCAACATGACATGGAAGAGAAGTGGCCGACTCAAAAAACCAAGCAAAACCAAACTCACTTCCATCTAGTCAGTGCCACTTCATAGCGACTCTGCAGGACATGGGTCCTCAAACTACCTCCTCCGGGCTTCATGCAGCCCGCCGAGGACATTTATCGGACCTGCTGGGTGTTTTTTCCCACTGCAGCCTGTCCTGCTTAGCAGCCAACTCCTGCCGGACCCACCGTGAATTTGTTCATAGTGGGTTTTTTTTTAAACTATAGTCCAGCCCTCCAACGGTCTGAGGGACAGTCAACTGGGCCCCTGTTTAAAACTGGTCCCCTGTTTGAGGACCCCTGCAGTAAGATATTGTATTCTATTCTATAGAATTGCCTCATCTAAACCTCATCTTTCTTAGGCAAAGCAAAGGGGTTGATGGTTTAGAACTGCTCACCTTGTGGTTAGCAGCCCAACTAGTAATCACTCCACCACTAGGCTCCTATGAGGTCAGTAATAAGCACATCTCACAGGCTTTCCCATCTCAGATCCTTCGTGAAGAGAGGGTTTTCTATTCCTTTGACCTGCCTGCAACCTACCCCTCCTCCTTTCTGGGCTCCTCTGCCCCCACAGATGTCAGCCTGGTATGACTCATGATCCCCATGAGCCCTGCCCCAGCTTGCTCCTTCAGGCCTAGTTAAGCCTGCCCAGGCCCTCCAACCCAAACCTAGCGGAAAGGCCTTGGAGTGGGAGGAAGTTAAGCAGTGCCCTAACACCCCCACCCCACCCTCCGTCCCGGCCCAGGATAGTAACCTGTGAGGCCTCAGCTGGGAATCCTCAAGGCAGAAGGACCTGGACAAGATTAGGGAATCAGGGAGGTGGGGGATGAGCAGAATGGCAAACACGTAGATTGCCTGATTGCAAATTAGAGATAAAGGACTCTGCCAGGACCAAAGACCCTCCCTGCTTGTTGCTCACATGGGAAGTGGGCTCCCCATCTGTCTGGAGAAAATGATTTACCTTGAGATTGGTCTCCAGTGGTTCACCTCAGTTTTGCCTCTGCTGTGCCTCCAGGAAGTCTCAGGAAGATTGATGGGTGAGACAGAACACCCCCTCCCCCAAACCCCACCCCCTCCTAGTGTCTCTCTTGCTCTGTGACCTTTGGAAAATCACTGCACCTCCTTTGGCCTCAGCTGTTGTTGGCATTGTCAGGGGCTGTTGGCTGTTGAGTGGTTCCCCCTCATAACGACCCTCTCTCTGTACAACAGGACAAAACACTGCCTGCTGCTGTGTCATCTTCACAATCCTTCTCATTTTTGAGGCCTCCATGCAGCCACTGTGTCAATCCAGCTCATCCTTTTTTGTTTTGTTTTTTAAATCATTTTATTGGGAGCTCATATAGCTCTTATCACCATCCATACATACATTCATTGTATGCCAGGCACATTTGTACATTTGTTACCATGATCATCCTCAAATCATTTGCTTTCTACTTGAGCCCTTGGTATTCAGCTCCTCATTTTCCCCTCCCCCCTTGCTCTCCCCTTCCTCATGAACTCTTGATAATTTATAGATTATAATTTTGTCATAGCTTACATTGTCCAATGTCTCCCTTCACGCACTTCCTTATTGTCTGTACCCCAGGGAGGAGGTTATATGTAGATCCTTATAATTGGTTCCCCCTTTCTACCCCCACCTTCCCTCCATCCTACTTGTATCACCACTCTCTCCACTGGTCCTGAAGGGAATCATCTGTCCTGGGTTCTCTGTGTTTCTGGTTCCTATCTCCTCTGGACTGGGCTCATTTGTAAGGTAGAATTGGGATCATGATGGGGGGTGGAGGGAGAGGAAACATTGAAGAACTAGATGAAAGTTGTATGTTTCATCATTGCTGCACTGCACCCTGACTGGCTTCTCTCCTCCCCGTGACCCTTATGTAAGGCGATGTCCTGTTGCCTACAGATGGGCTTTGGGTCCCCAATCTGTACTCTCCTTCATTTACAATATAATTTTTAGTTCTCAGAAGGTAGACTTTTTTTGGGGGAGCGGTACCACTACCCTCAGGTGGTGGGAGTAGGAGGCCCAGCTTTTGCTCCGTGGAGCTGGAATTGAACCTCCATCCCAGTGGGCCGCAGTCCCACGCACAACCGCTACGCCACTGGGGCTCAGCCCAATTTTTAGTTCTTCGATGCCTGATAGCTGATCCCTCTCACACCTCATGGTCACCCAGACCAGTGTGATTATTCCATGTGGACTTTGTTGCTTCTGAGCTAGATGGCTGCTTGTTTACCTTCAAGCCTTTAAAGCTCCAGACACTATGTCTTTTGATAGCTGGGCACCATCAGCTTTCTCCACCACTTTTGCTGAAGCAATCATGTTGGGAAGGTGAGCATCATGGAGTGCCAATTTAATAGGACGGTCTTCCTTTTTTTCATTGCTCCTCTACTATGCCAAGCATGATGTCCAAAGTTTGTGAGATCAAGTCTTGCCATCCTTGCTCTAAGGAGCACTCTGACTGGACTTCTTCCAAGACAGATTTCTTTCTTTGTTTTTCAGCCATCCATGGTACTTTCAATAGTCTTCTCTAACAGCCCAATTCAAATGCATTGATTCTTCTTCAGTCTTCTTTAGTCAATGTCCAACTTTCTTTTTCCCCCAGATACATCGCTACATCTTTAATATAAAACAGTAACAATGTTTTCATTTACATTGCAACGTTGTGTCTATTTGTTATTAAGAGCCCTTTTAGGCATCTCGCATTGTTAATGTATTAGGCTTTAAAGGAGTTGTTTTGTCTAACTACAGGAGGAAAGGGAGGGGATAGGTTAGAAGTAGAGAAGGATGCAGAGAATGTGAGTCTGTGCTTCTGCCTGTCTGTACGTCTGTCCCTAGCACACACTGCATTTGGTGATGGTCTCCGGCAACCACACATCAGAAAGCCCACCCCCCACTTCCAGGCCGCAGCTGTGGTGGAAGGTGTGTTCATTCAAGAAGGTGAAGCTTGGGGCTGAGCCCTGGTGGCGTAGTGGTTGTGCGCAGGACTGCGGCCCACTGGGATGGAGGCTCAATTCCAGCTCCACAGGAGCAAAGGCTGAGCCTCCTACTCCCACCACCAGAGGGCAGTGATGCCTAAAAAAACTAAAAAAAAATGCAAAAAAATAAAAAAGGTGAAGCTTTCCAACTACAGAGTGAAGGACATGGTGCCCTTTTTCTACCCTCTGGACTTCCCCTTAGTGTGCCCCATGAAGATCATTGCTTTCAGCGAGCACGCCTATGACTTCCGAAAGCTGGGCAGTGAGGTGCTGGGGGTCTCCGTGGACTCTCAGTTCACCCACCTGGCTTGGATCAACACTCCCTGGAGGTCATCAGCAAAAGCTATGTGGCCTTGGGCCAGACGTACAGACAGGCCAAAGGGAGGCTTGGCTGATGTGACCAGAAGCTTGTCCCGTGATTGGGATGTGCTGAAGGAAGATGAAGGCATGGCTTTATCATCGGAGGCAGGGCTGTCCTTCACCAGATCACAGTCAGCGACTTGCCTGTGGGGCACTCCATGGACAAGCCTCTGAGGCTGATCCAGGCTTTCCAGTACTCAAATGAGCTTGGGGAAGTGTGTCCCACTGTCTGGAAACCAGGTGGTGACACAATCAAGCCCAACGTGGATGACAGCAGGGAATACTTCTCCAAGCACAACTAAAACACACCATGCTGTAGGTCCCCTTGCCTGTGCAGGAGAGGTTGGGATAGTGCGGGACCACATTGAACACCTGCCTCCTAAGGACCATCCCCGGGCTTCCGCCACCACCGCCACCACTGCCACCGCCACTGCAGCCGCTCTGCTGGGCTCTCCACTCTGAGGCTGGGCTCCTCTCACCTCCTGAAAGGGCAGCCTGCTTTCATTGCAGGCGCACAGCTAAGCCTGAGGGCGGATGGAGACCACCGCTGGAGCTAGCTAGAAGAGCAGCGCCTCCTCCGAGACACCGTCTGACTGTCAATGCCCAGCTCTCACCTGCATGATGGAAAATGCCCTGGCTTGGGCCAGGTGCACCTGAGTCTTCCTGGCTTTTCCATGCTCTCCAGAGGTCTTGTGCAGCAGCTCCACCTGATGCCATCGGCCATTGGATCTGCTGACTGCTGCTCCCCCCGTGAGCATGGATTGTGCATCCACGCCAGAGGCATCCTTGGCAACTTGAACTTTCCCCCATTTATCATGAAGTTACCTCTTGGTGCAGGTGCGAGGATCTGGGTCTTCTTCCTGCTGAGTGGTGGCCCATGCTGGAGGCTGCGATCCTTGATTTTCACCAGCAAATGCCTCCGCTCGGCTTTATTTTCAGCAAGCCAGGTTTCATCCATGCACTGCAGGTTGTTGACAAACCTTCCTCCAGGCCTGATGCCGCATTCCTCTCCACAGAACCCAGCTTCTCGGATTATTTGCTCCGCACACCGATTGGAGAAGCTTGGTGAGAGGATGCAACCCTGACATGTTTCCTGATTTGAAACCAGGCAGCGTGTCCTTGTTCTTTTCACACAACTGCCTCTTGACTCATGAACAAGTTCCAAATGAACGCCATGTACCGTTCCAGAGTTCTCCTTCTTTCTAGGTCAGCGGCTCTCAACCTGTGGGTCACCACGTATTGCCGATGGTCTTAGGGACTGAGACACCCCTCCTCTATCCATCTCCAGACAGGTCCGCCCACGTGCAGGTATGTCCACATACGAGTACCTGGTGTGAAGACTGTAACCCATGCTACACTATGGGTTTAAGACAAAATTTATTTGTCATTAGAAATAAATATTTCACAATGTATAATGTTGTATTGTTTTGTGATTAATCACTATGCTTTAATTATGTTCAATTTGTAACAATGAAAATACATCCTGTTGGCTGAGTCCCGGTGGCATAGGGGTTGAGTGTGGGACTATGGCCCACAGGGTTGGCAGTTCAAATCCAGCTGCAGCTCTCCAGGAGCAAGGCTGTGCCTCCTACTCCCACCAGGGGGCAGTGATGCCCACACACACAAAAAAGAAAATATATCCTACAAATGAGATATTTACATTATGATTCATAACAGCAGCAAAATTATAGTTATGAAGTAGGAATGAAAATAATTTTATGGTGGGGGGGGGTCACCACAACATGAGGAACTATATTAAAGGTTTGTGGCATGAGGAAGGCTGGAACCACTGGTCCAGGCTATCATAGTTGGTTATGGGCCTTGGCATAGTCAATAAAGCTCAAGGAAACACTTTTCTGGTATTCTTTGCTTTGAGCCAAGGACCACCTGACAGCAACAATGATATTCCTTGTTCTTCGTCTTCTTCTGAATCTGGCCCGAACCTCTGGCCGTTCCCTATCAAGGTACTACTGCAACCGTTATTGAATGATCTTGAGCAGAATTTTACTGGCATGTGACACTAATGATATTGTTCTATAAGTTGAGCATTGTGTTGGGTCACCTTTCCTTGGCATGGGAATCAAAATGGATCCCTTCCAGTCAATTAGCTAAGTCTTCCAAATACCTTGGCTTAGAAGAGTGAGTGCTCCCAGTGCTTCACCGGCCTGTAGAAACGTTTCAACTGGTATTCCGTCAATTCCTGGAGCTCTGTTTGTGGCTAATGCTTTCAGTGCAGCTTGGACTCCTTTCAGTGCCGCTGACTCGGGCTCATGTGCTATGGTGTAAAGTGGTGGAGTGTCAGCGAGGTCCCTTCCATACAGTGACTCGGTGTATTCTTTCCATCTTCTTTTGGTGTGTCTTGCCTCAGATCGCTCACCTGGAAAGTGAGGAATGGGTCTAGCTTTCCACCAAGGGTCTCCTCGGAGTCGCTGACACTTGAAGTCAGAATTAGCTCTCCTAGAACCTTTTCTTTCCATTTTTTGGAAGGAAACCTTGCTGGGTGAGGTGGGGGCTCTCATCCCAGATCATGGCCCCTACCATGTCAAACCTGCATTTTCCCCAGGCTCCTTCGCATGCTGCCATACTGTCTTTGTCTCACTTCTGGACAGAAGGCCTTATTCCTGCATCACAGAGGGACAATCAGAGGCTGGAAAGGTACTATGGTTCTGGGCCCAGGTCCCCAGCATGCTGCTGCTTGATCTTGATGTGAGCTGGCCAAGACCTTAGGTTCCGGAATCCCCATGAGGAGGAGAGTGAGCGTGTAAGGATGGCTCTGGGCCAGTCCTCTGCCCAATGGGTTGTTTTCAGTCCCTCAGAAGCTAAAGTGAGCAGATTTTAACATTGGTAAGGCGGGACACCATTGACTGGGGGTGGGTGTGGATACGGGGGGTATATTCCCTTCCTATTCTCCTGTCGTTCCCTAGCTTGTCGTGCATTCTTTTAAAAAATTGGAACGTTTTAAAAACGTCGCTGAATGCAGGAAAAACTGTTTAAAGTCAGGACTGTCCCGCCCAAAATGGGATGTCTGGTCACTTTATCATTAGCCCACCTAACCCCAACCCTTATGATCCAGGATGAGACAATGTCATCTCTCCAAAACAGCACATGAGTGCTTTTAGCCCCGATAAAATTCATCTGGGAGGCAGCTGGCAAGTGGGGGTGCAGAGAGGAACACGGTGCTGGGAACCTGGAGCCAGGCCCAAAGCGGGTACCCTATTGATGTGCCAGGTGACCCTTGGCTAGTATCCCCTTTGGGCCTCGGACTCCCTCAACAGTTAGCAATGAACTCTCGAAGGTTTCCCGAAGACAGAAATCTTTTCATCTCTTCTCCCCACCAATGCCCCCCACTTCCTCCCCTCCTTCACCCACCTAACTCCCGTCTCTTCATTACCACCCATTTCCCTCTAGTCCCCCTCCTCTCTGACTGCTGCTTCTCCTCCCTGTGTCCCCGTCCTCCCCAGGTCCCCAGTGCTGGTGCTCCTCAGATTCCTTCTAAGCTCTTCCTGCTTCGGCCTCGCTCTCGGGGAGCCTCGACTGACCACTCTCTATACCAGAGCTTCCGGCTGGACTCAGCAGAGGATGTGGACTGAGGGATAGTCTCGCTGCTGTCAGATGGATTTTCGCTGAGAGCAGAGGCGACCAGAGTTTAACTGTGCTTTGTTAACGAGGCAGAAGCCTGTGACTGTGTGGATCATAATACAGTATGGATGACCATAGCCTCAGGAAGAACTCTAGAACACTCCACGGTGTTTGTGTAGAACCTGTCCAGAGACCCAGAGGCAGGTGTTCAAAGGGCACGTGGAGATATAGTGGGGTTAAAGGGCATGTGGGGATGCAATGGGGTCTAGGCAAGGTGTGCCTAAGCGTGGAATGCTTGATCCAGGCTTTTTCTT
>PVJH01028166.1:0-27653 GCA_004026705.1 Nesogale talazaci
CTGTGAGGGGGAAAAGGCAAGAGCCCAATGACTTGACTTCTTTGTGTGTGTGTGTGTGTGTGTGTGTGTGTGTGTGGAGGGGGGTGGGGATGGGGGGAGGGAACCCAAATGAACTTAGATTGCCCAGCCTGAGAGCTGAATTGATTTCCTGGTTGGGGGGAGAGATAGGAGTGCAGGGGGGTGGGGTTGCAGGGAGGGGGTGTGTGTGATGGAACAGGATGGAGCGAGGGATTCTGTTTCCTTGAGGGTTCTTGTCCCTCATAGTGACTAACGTCTGCATCGCTAAACCTCCTGCTGATGTCAGTGTCCTTTGAACGGGAGGAGCCGGGACTCGGCTGCGTCTCCAGCCACGTGGCCTGCTCTATTAACCCTGAAGAAGCAGACTCCTGTCACGCGGAGGCTGGAAATGATTCTTTTATGGACAGCTGAAGGGAGAGGCCTGGTCTTGCTTTCAAATGAAGCAGACACTCCTCGAGGCGAGTCCTCCAGGGCGAATGGACCTGCTTGAACTAAAAAAAAAAATTTTTTTTTTTCTCTTTTGGCTCCACGGTTGCATATTCAGAAGTTCTCAAAGCAATTAAAAAAAAAATACAACACCTTGATACAAAACAATGTAATCTGCTTTCTAATCTGCAGTCCGTTTGTTAAATCGCTTTTAAATACTAATATTTTTGGCTCAACCATTGCCTTTTAACAAAGGACCCCGGACAGGGCTGATTAGGAAAACAACCGGGGCCATATAGAAGTGGGGGTGCCCTGTTACGTACTCTGCATCCAGGCCTGGCTGCCTTTTCCCTGCGAGATTGTGGGGGCAGGGGGTGGTCTTCCATTTCCTCAACCAGGCCAGGAGGAACCGAGGCAGGCATTTCAACTCTGTTCTGTGCCCCTGTCCCGCCTGCCTCGGTTGCAAAGGAAATGCTGTTTACTTATTTGGCTTTGTAATGTCAAAAAAATCCATCAGTACACATCGCACACATGTCACAGGCCGTTGACCCTCTGCAGAGCACATCTGTTCATTCTCTGTCTGAAAGGAGGGTCCCTTTTAGAATCCGGTGCCGGCTGCTTCCAGGGTTCCATGACAAGGAGTCCTCCTCCCCAGCCCCCTCGGATTCAGTCCATTTGGGGCAAGGTGGGCTTGGTGACGGGGAATCCGTCCAGTAACAGGAAGGTGAGACTTGTCATGACCAGGAGGAAGCTACCTTGGAATTGAGACCCAAGAGCAATAAGGGGTTGTTTGCAGGATGATGTAACCAACAGTAGACCTTTGCAAACACCACAATAAATTCTCTCTCTCTCTCTTTAATCATTTTATTGGGGGCTCATACAACTCTTATCACAATTCATCCATCCATCCATTGTCCCAGGCACATTACACCGCAATAAATTCTTAACCGCTTAAAAACAAGCCAACCATCTAGAGAACTGTTCATAGTGATGAGATCATAGAATGTTAGCATTAAAAGAAAGCTACCCCCCCCCTCCAAAAAAAAGGGAATATTCCAGCAGGGAACCTGAGGCCAGACGAGGTCACAGGGCCGGTGTCATGCAGTGGATCTAAAATCAAAGTATGAGTCCAGGTCTCTCGGCTCCTGGAGCCGGACATCATCAGAGGCTATTGACACGCAGGCTTGTGTTTTAAAAGTCAACAGTAAGCGTAGAGTCGCTGTGTGCGCGTCTTACGTCTGCACTGTCCATCCTCGGGGAAAACTTGGGTAAATCTTGGATTTCACTATACTTTATGAAAGGGACAACTGGTGTGGCCATTTGTATAACTAATAAGAACTCCACATGAGATCACAATAGGAGGATCTATTTTTATTTTTATCTGGAGAAGCGATCTGGTTGGTTCTGACGTACAATGGCCCCATCTTGCCGGTGGCGTCTCATGGAAAACTCCGGAAGAGATCTCGGGTGGACTCAGACATGGTACCTCAGGGTTCGCATTTAACTCACAGTGGTGTCCTGCGGCTACATCAAGCCGGGGCTTCTCTTTCTGCCCCGCTGTGCACGTCTTCCCTGTTGCCAGTACACCCAGAACAGGCGTCTGCCTCCAAGCACACTTGCCCATGCTGGAGACGTTTGTGTTTGAATTTCTGAAGTTCCCATGGAGGGAGAGTCAGAGACTCGGGACAGGTGGGCTCACCCATGACACAGGATCAAAGGGACCCCTGAATGACAGAGCCAGGTGACTTATGGGTCGTTCTCTTCCCCCAAGGTTAAAAGATGGCCTACCTGCCCTTGAGAAATCTGCCCGATATCAGGTTCACGGCTATTCGTTAATCATCAAGGATGTCATCGAAGAGGATGCCGGCGAGTACACCATCCTGCTGGGCATTAGGCGGTTTGGTGTCTTCAGAAATCTCACCACGACGCTCATTGTCAACGGTAGGCTCCCTGTTTCCGCTTTCTTGGGGCTCGGGAAGGAGAGGAAGAAATGGAAATAAATAAATTTTAAAAGTCAGTTCTAAAAAAAAAAAGTCAGTTCTAAAGAGAGCGAGAGGAGCAATCAGGGAGTGGGCGAGGGGTAAATTAGTGAGGATTTTGCTGAGGGCTCTGAACTGTGGAATCCGAAGTTAAACGTTTGAACTGTGCCCCCCACCCCACCCCACACACACCTTATTTACAATTTAAAAATATATATTGTGATATTCTGTCCTTTGTAGTAGGAGGTTGATTTCGGGTTTTCCTGTGATTTTTCATCCATGATCTCTTTGGATAATCACATTGGCCAACACACATTTTGGTGCCTCTGATGTTAGCCTTGTTTCTGGATGTCTTTGGCCTGCTGATTGCACACATGCACCAGTGTCCCCCTATCAGCTCTAGTTTGAGAGACCCAGAACAGAGGCTGGAGACCATTCTACGCTCTGCTCGCCCCTAAAGAAAAAGCCCCATATTTCTTTCCATGTCACGTTAGCTAGCCTCGGGTAGAGGAAGTGCATGCTGGCTGGACTGAAAGTAGTTTGTGATGTACTGCATATTTAGGTCAAGTGATACTTCCCATGAGGCCCTTCGATCCAAAGAGAGATTGGGATTCCCCCCAAGCATCACCTTCACTAGGAACTGAATAGCAGGCGTTTCCCATTTGTCATCTGATAAAGGGACCAGAAAGAGAGTTACTGTGGGATAAATAAGGAACCTTCATGGTGCGTGAAGGGACCCTGGCGGTGTCGTTGTTGCATGCCTTGGGCTAAGATCTCCCCTTGTAAACAGTCTTGTGGACCACCGGGGTGGGGGTGGGGGGGGGGGTCCTGTGAGCCAGCACAGTGTTGTTGGCAGTCTAGAATGGCGGGGTGGATGATGTGTCCCTCTGCCAGCCTCCAGATCAGCTAGTCAAGCCCACCAGTTACTCTGCAAGAGCAAGACACCGAGGCTTCCTGCGCCTCGTAGAGCCGTTGAGCCTTAGGCCCCACAGCAGAAGATCCACTCTGTCCTAAAGTTGTCATCGAATCGCCCGGTACAATAAGCCGTCAAATGTTCGGGGACCCAGAATGCCTGGTTCCGTCCGAGTTCAAGCTCCTCTATGAAAATAAACATGTTCCAGTCTTGTTAGAAGACAGCACAGTTTTACCACTCGTGCACTGAAGCTGAAGATTTCCGACAAGTTAGGATGTTCCTGATACACAAGCATTGGGGTCAGCTTCACCTCTGGAACATGAGTGATGCACCGCTGGCTTCTAGATGGTACAATGTATCTGGAAATGTGTCCTTCGCAGGTTGAAGAAGAAAAGTGTAGGTCTTCAAAATGTTTATGAAAATAGCTACGAAGTTCTGCATTTCCCACCTTCCCTGTCACCCTCACACTCTCCGTCTGTGTGCCTGTCTCCTGTACTCCCCCTCTTCGTAAGCTGTGCTCTGGCTTTGCAGTCTCCATCTTGTAGTCTGTGTTATAGTGCACAGTCTCCCATTGCCGGGAAAAAAAAAAACCCAAACAAATCCCCCAAATCATCATTTCATGGATTTGAATTCCGTAATCCTGCAAGACAGACAACTGTCTTTTGGGTTTCCAAACTTAGACATCCCTTAAAGGCTGCAGAGTGGCCCACTGATCTTACCACTTGGCTGTTCGATGTGTAACCAACCAATTAAGGTTCCACATACAATTTCCCTTGGAAGTCCCTTAATACTGATTTTTGCCCCCCTTCGAATATTTTTCTTTTTTCACTCCTGTAACTTGTGCCTCTGAATTCTTCTCGCATGCAAAACTAGGATGGTGGATTATAACATCAGTGTAGCGTAAGAGCAGAAAATAGAGTGGAATCCGGTCACCCAGAAACTCACTAGAACTCAGACACCCCTTTCTGCCGCTGAGGTCTCCCTGTGGGGCAGGAAGCCACAGGGAGAAGATGGGGAATGTGGGACTTGGTAAAACAGGAGGGCGGACCCGTATCCACGTCACAGAAACGCTTCAAATGCACCAAGCACGCTGCTGCAGTTTCCAGAGAAAGTTCTTGACGCTTTCCTGCTGCTGCATGTGGCACTGTCCCTGATAGAGAGACTCGATGGGGTTCGGAGGGACTTGCGTGGTCCAGTGGTTGGAGTTCAGACCCTGTGGTCACTCCATGGGAAAGAGACATGACCGTCTGCTTTCCTAAGGCTGGCAGCCTCAGACGCCCTCGGGGACAGTGGACTCTGTCCTGTGACTCAGGATCAAATGGGCAGCCTTGGGGTGGGTGTAAGGTAAAGCGACCAGACAGCCCGCTTTTGAACAATTTTTCCGGTGTCCCGTGACCTTTTAAAGAAGTCCCAGTTTGGGGAAAGAATGCACAACAAGCTAGGAAATGGTGGGAGAACAGGAAGGGAATATGCTCCCTCTACCCCCGACCTCCCCTCCCCCCAATCCCGTCAACGGTGTCCGGCTTTACCAATGTTGAAATCTGGTCACTTTCATCTAGAGGGGAAAAGAGACCCTCGTCTGTCAGGTTGCTGAGATTGTGGCTCTCCCCCGGAGCAGTCAGTCGTCTGTCTGTCTTTCTCCCCCTGAGTGACCTCAGGGAGCACTGGAATGGGCTGGCAGCCTTGGGCTGCACTCACTGACCTACCAGGCCCCCCCGCCGCCCGAACCTTCTGGCCCCAGCGCACTTTCTGCAGGAGAGCTCCCCTTAGGCGCCATCCCCACCGGAGTGGGACTCAGAGGACATTCAGATTCTGCCCTTTTCATCTTCTCAGTGGGCGTTTTCTGGAGCATGAGGGCCTGGGCCTCAGAGTGCCTGCGCAGGGGCGGGGCCTTCATGCAGGGCCCAGGGCGGCAGGCTCTAGAACCGGCTCTTGATTTCTGTCCCTTGGTCCTTCTCCTTCCCAGTGAAGCCCCAGATTTACGAGAAAGCCGTGTCGTCGTTCCCGGAACTGGCTCTCTACCCGCTGGGCAGCAGGCAGATGCTCACCTGCACCACCCACGGCGTGCCGCAGCCCACCATCCAGTGGTTCTGGAAGCCCTGTCACCACAAGCGTGCCAGCGCCAGGTAGGCATGGGCAGAGACGGGAGGGGGCAGGCTGCTTCTGTTCTCTCGGGAGCCGGCAGCCACGTGTCTTCCTGTGCCCTCCGTCTGCGGGCCAGTGCGCGCCCAAGCCTGAGTTTGCCCTGTGGGCTCTGATTGGAGCTCTTGGTTTTCTCCCCCAACTCGGCATCGGTGTTGACTTGATTCTGTGTCCATCGGATCCGGGACTAGAGCTTCGGGAATGTGTGATGAGCAGCACCACTGCTCAGACTTTCAGGCTGGCTTCCCATGCGCCCTTGCCCCAACTGAGAGGCTCTTCCACCTGATTCCCATGTCGTCCAAGAACTCAGCTCACACCCACCTCCTGTGAGCCCCGCTGGACTCTCCGGGAGCTCTCCCCTCCTTGGGGAATGGCATCTCGGTGTGGACTCCCTGGTCAGGCAGGTGTTGGTGGCCTTCTCCCCTGGCTGGCATCCTGGCTGAGAGCTCCTGGGTGCCTGCAGGACTGAGCCCCACACCCGACACCCACAAGTTCCAGGGTGCTCGGTGAATGGATTCCATGTATGGGAGCATTCCTAGCCCACCCCCTGCGAGCGGTCCCTCACATCCT
The DNA here is from genome assembly GCA_004026705.1 of Nesogale talazaci. Taxonomy (NCBI): domain Eukaryota; kingdom Metazoa; phylum Chordata; class Mammalia; order Afrosoricida; family Tenrecidae; genus Nesogale; species Nesogale talazaci. The sequence goes on from PVJH01028166.1 coordinate 6,049, forward strand.
GCCGGTGACTAAGCCTTATTTGTTGTTTCCCCTTCTTTGTTTAGTCTAGCGGGATCGTGCTAAGGATAGCTCGGGGAGCTCATGTGAAGAACAAGAATAGAGTGGAGAGGTGCAAAAATAAGATAATAATGAGATGTCCCAAGAATTCTCATGGTTCTCTAAGATAGTTCCTCTGTTTGTTCTCAATGACATTCTCTGTCGTGTGTGGGATGGTTGCTGACACACGCACACGCGCGCGCACACACACACACACACACACGCACGCACGCACACTTGACAAAAACAAGCTCTCTGTAACTGGAGCAGAAACATGAAAGTGGTGATGATGGATGTCCACCTGCCCTGTGATCTTGCTAGGGGTGGGTGAATGCTGGGCCTGGTGGTCCCTGAGGAGTGGTGGCACTCAGAAGTCGCTGCCTGCTTGCTGAGTTCTGTGGCCTCTCCCATGAACAAGCACAGTCACAGAGCTTGAAGATCTTCTCTCCACCCCGATGGAGACTTCACCCGACAGAGGGTGGCCGTCTGAGGGGTTCAGTGGTTTGCCAGTTTGGGGAGAGCGGCCCAGTGCTAGAAACCCACCCCTCCAAGACAGAGGTATTTGTGCCAACCTACCACGTACAGCATGGAAAAGAAACTGAACGGTGGAAGCTGGTAGGTTTGGATCAGAATGCAGGGTTTCTCGTGGGCAGAATTGTGCCGTTTCCTGGTATTGGAAATGTTTCGATCCAATCTGAAGCCGCCGCTTGGACTCGCAGACGTTGGGTCGAGCAGCCAGGAGGGCGTGACTCTGTCAATGTGAAGTTCAGGGTGGAAATCACTGCTGAAGGGTGGTGTCGGGAAAGAGGCAAGCTTTGTGCACTCCTTTCACGGTCCCTTTAAAGTGTCTGGAGAAGCCCGGTGGCATGGTGGTGAAGCGCTCGACTGCCCATCAAGAGGTGAGCAGTTCAGACCAGCTAGAGTATGCTGCCATAGAGATGCTAAACTCTCCATCGGAGAGTCCACTCCCGCGCACAGTAGCCTCCCCTGATGCTTCCAAGACTGCTCTTCTTTATGGGAAGAGAAAATCGCATTCTTCTCCCCAGGAGCGTCTGGCGGTTTCGAACTGCTGTCCATGTCGTCTTAAGGCTACACCACCAACGTCCTCTGGCAACCCTGGAGGGCAGCGTAAAACTGTCTCTGCGGTTTCCACAGTGGCCATCTCTCTGGAAGTAGATGGGGCGGCTGGCTACCTGTCGGTTAGCAGCCCGGCGGCGCTCTAACCTCTGCGCCACCCACGCCCCTTCCCTTGAAGGTGACAGCTTTGAAGATCCCTTGGGGCAATTGGTTCCCCTCCCAGTAAAGACTCCACAGCAGGGGGGTTTGTGGACTGTGAGGTGGGTCTCCCTTGTTACGGAAGGAGCTGACTGATGCTGCAAAGATGTCTTGATTCCTTATGGAAGTCCCTGGAGACTCTGTGTTACCGCAAATGTCTGTTGAGCGTTTGAACTCTTCCCTGCCCACGACATTTGTTTGTTTACCTGGAGCAGACAGGTCAGGTGGGAAGCAGCAGCTTGGAGTTAGCTATGGGAAACGAGTGTTTCCACACAAAGTTGTTCTTCTCTTGGGCAACAGGTACCCGTGAGTTGCCCGGCCTTGCGTCAGACCCAATTCCGGTGTGTGGCGGTTAAGTCACCTTAGAAAGTGGATCCGACGTCTGCCCACTAGGAAACATGAAAGAGCTCCTGAGTTATTTCACCCTGTGGGGCAGATAAAAGCCAGCATGGCCGCACAGTGAAGTCTTCTTTCATACATCTATCTTCAGATGATATGTACAGGTGTCGGGCTAATGTAAGATGAGCCCTTAAATTCCATCGGCAGTCTGAACCCACCAGCCCCTTCTTGGGAGAAGGGCGTCGTTTCTGTAGGAACAGGAGACAATCTCGGACACTTTGTGAGGAATCGGAATCAGCTGACGGCAATGAGTTTTAACACATAAAATAAGGAATGCTCTCTGGCACGAATTTTTTAAAATCTCACTTATCTTGCGTGCTATCATCATGTGTCTACCTACCAAATATTATCTACATCTGGTCATCTAATAGACCAAATGGTCGATGAGCAGATACACATTACTCTTTCAATACGACATATAAAAATATTCCATGTCTTGAAATTGTATATTCATTTAAGGCAGGACATAGCTAAAGCATGAGTTTAGTTTGGAGCCTAGATTGCAGCATGTGTGTGTGTGTGTGTGTGTTCTGCCCATGGCATCGTCTCTGACTTTGGTGTGACGTTGGCTGGTTCTTTTCGTCTGGGGGGCTTCCACGTCCCCTTCTGTCCATCGTCATTACGTCTCTCCCGGCAGTCTCTGGGGCTTTCAAAGCTGTGGGTTTCCAAGACCTAATTCTTTAGAGGAGTAGAAAGCCTCGTGTTTCTCCCAAGAAGTGACTGGCGGTTTTGAACTGCTGACCTTGAAGTTAGCAGCCTAATGCATGGCCAACCTGCCACCAGGCCTCCGGTATCACTCCATGGCATCTATTAAATATGGAAGTCTACTGAAAAACTCGCAGAACTATCATAAAACAATTTCATCTTTATGGATCATCAGAGGCTTCAGTGCCTTTACTAAAAAACGTGATAAAATTTTTCAAGTGACCTGTGCTTTGACTGAATGACCTGAGGGGTTTTGTTTTACCTCGGATTTGTTCCCATAAGACATTGGGGATGAAAGAGTGGGCAAGGGAAGGTGTGGTTGTTGTAAAACTCACATCGCTAATGAGCTGAGAGGAAATGTAACAGGCACACCCCTCTCCCCATTTCCTTTAATTCCCTGAAGGTTTGGGTGGTAAAGGGGCGGTTCTGGTAGTTCTGTTTCGTGTCTGATAGCACGAAAATAAGCTCTCGGTATGAACGAGGTGCACTTTTGGGTTTTTCTTATCAGCAATCGATAGAAACAAAAACCAAGCCCATTGCCATCAGGTTGCATCCAGCGTCCAGCAATCTGACTGTCGGGCGGAATAGAACAGTCCCCAAAGGGTTTCCAAGGCTGTAAATCTTTACAGAAGCAGACCGTCTCATCTTCCTCCCCCAACACGGCCGGTGACTTCGAACCACTGACCTTTCAGGTGGCAGTGAGATGATTGACCCCTGCACCATCAGGACTCTCTTTGGCAACCCTAGAGACTGCTGAATTAATACGCACACACTTCCCTTTGTGATCACCACCCCCACGGAGACTGGGTGGACTTCAACTCTTGCGGACCCTGGAGGACAAACAGAATTGCTCCCTGGGATTTTCAAGACTGCGAATTGACAGGCGCAGGTTGCCTCATATTTCTCTCACAGAGTGGCTGGTGGATTTGAACCACTGACTTTACAGTTAGCAGCCCAAACTGTATCCTCACTGGAGCACCATGAGGACACCGGCGAGGAGGCTAGAAGATATTAAATCACCGTGTATTAACTATCTTGTGTCTGTCGTCGACCAGGATGAAGTGGAGAAACAAAGCCAAACCAAACCCGAGTAGCCACACTCCCTGGAAAGGACAGGAGACTCCCATGAGCTTAGGCACTTTGGAAAGGTACCAAATGGAGTAGCAAAGTGAAGCATCGACTCAGTGACGATGGGTTTGCGTGGGGTCTCTCAATTGCCAGGAAGGGCGCTCAGGTTGCAGTGGTGAGGGGTCCAACTGCTCCCTGGAAGGGCTGGGCCATGGTTGAACCCAACTCACCCCTGCTTCTGTCCAGATGGCAGTCTGGGACGGGGCGGGTCAAAGGCCCACCCTGTTCTGTGAGCTGCCAGGGGTTGGACATAACTCGGTGACTGTGCATTTTGGTCCTTGCTCTTTGTCGTTGCTGGTATTGGAGTAAGTGTCTTTAAATGAGGGCCAAGAACTTCTTAGGTGGCTCAACAGATGTTTCTCTGCGATCGAGCTTGTTGTGCAGCAGTAAGGAAAAAACAAACAGAGATTCCAGCGACAAGATGAAGTGCGACTCTGCTGTGCTTGAGAGGGCAGAGTGTGGGGGAGGGGAAGGCTGAGGAATTGAGGACCGGCTAACGTGGGGTGGTTCAGAAGAAGCCCACATAGGGAAGCAGGAGGAGTTGGGCAGATGTAGTTGGGGGGGGGGGGGGGGAGATACATAGTGTGCTCCATTCACTTGTGTCCCCATCCCGGGAGGAAGAGACTCTGACCTGGGCGTTGGTCGTGGCTGGGTGGAACCCAGTTGCTGTCTGCTCTGTGATCCCAAGTGACATTCCTGGAATTCTCCATCCCTCCCTCATGTTGAAAAGCCAAACAAGACCACTGCACCACCCATGCTATGAGCTACCATTGCTCTGTGTCTCCCCATGGAGGAGGGTGGCCATCCTGCTCAGGCAGTCCACCCCCTGGGGTTCCCCAAACTGGGACATTCCCAGAGGCAGATGGCCTGACCCGTTTCCCAGCATCCCTCAGTGCAGTGTGGCTGACCACTTGACCCTTGCATCCCCAGGGCTCCCACACGGTCAAGTCCTTGTCCACCTCCTCGCCGGCCCTGGAGGACTGAGTAGAACTGCCCTTGAGGGTTTCCTGGATTGTCATCTTGACAGAGACAGCTCTAGGTCTCCCTTCTGCCAAGCGGTGGCTGGGTTTGAACCACCGACCTTGCCGCTAGCAGCTGAGTTTTTGGGGCTCCCTAATCTCATGGCTCTGAACCCCCAGCCAGACTCCCATGATCTGGTAGGTTTCTGAGACTGTCAGCCTTTCCCCGAGCAGCTTATCTTCCTCCTGAAGAGCAGCTGGGGGTTTCACCCACCAACTTTGGGGTGAGGAGCCCAGCACCAACTCTCATGGGGGTTTGCAAATATTCAATCCACCAATGAGACATTCAGGGACTGAATAGGACAGATGGAAGCGGCTGATTTTAGGAGGAGCTGGGGCCGGGACACTCAAGAGTCACCAGCCGTGCTTTCTCTGGAAGAACAGAAGGCAATGGAAAACTGTCCTCCAATATTCGGTGGGGTCTCCAGTCTCCTTGGTAGGACGGAAGGCTGGTCCTGGGTCTTTGAGCCCACTCTTATCTTCCACCCTCCACACAAGGGGTAGTCCGTGGGCTTCACCTGCGTCTTAGTGGCCAGAAGCCACCTTCCTATTTCTGAGTTGGCTCTTCCCCCTTCTCGGTCTCTCAGGGAGGCCTGTTTTTAAAATCCTAAGTTTTGCCTGGATCATTACTACCGGGAGGTCCCAGGCTTGCAGCCCACGACGGCTGCAGCTTTCTTGATCGCCCCTGCTCTTACCTCATCCTCTCCATGTACCTCTCTCACAGAGGAGACTTGATGGTCAGTGCCACCAGCTGCTTGTGGGGGGAGGGGGGGGGGAGAGAGGATGTGCCAGTGTGTTTCTGTACAGATGTCCAGCCTTGGGGACCCTCAGGGGAATGGTTTTCTCTTGACTGACCGATCACCCATGGGATGTTCAGAGTGATCATAATAGTGACTGACTTCCCGATCTGTCTCAAATAATGAGGCCACCTCAAAAACAGACCCACACCTAGGACTTGAGGCAAAGCACGCTTAACGGACGTAGTGCTCAGGGACTTAGGGAGTTGGCAAAAGCCTGCAACACGTGTGTTATTTGCGTAAAACTGTGGTGTCCTGGGTGAGAGTTGCTGTCCCTGCTACGTGCTGATTCTGATGGGGAAATAGACATGTGAGGTCTCCCTGGGCTCTTTGGAGCCCACCCATTGTCCTGGTGGTCAGTCTGTCTGGGTGGCTGCACACCCCTCTGCCCCTGTGCTCTGTGCTGACCTCACCCTGATCTTACAGAGGGCAGGCCAATCACTTAAGCCTAAGTAAGAAGCCATCCATCGCACACACGTATACCAGGCAACACGTACACTCAAAGGCAACACTTTGATCTCTGTTATTGCCCGGGCCCTCATATCAGTCCCCATCATCACAACCTGGTCCCTCGCCATCCTCACGGCCACGGTGTCTGACCATCTCAGTGGGGACCATCCTCTCTTTGCTGCCCCTGCGCCCCCAGTTCTACCCAGCAGGACAGCTAATGGTCTCTCAGGACAACATGCCCAAAGGGCATAAGACAAAGCCTTACCGACATCCTGGCTTCCGAGGTGCACTCTGGTTGCACCAATTCCCAAACAGCTTTGCGCCGCCGTTCAGAGGCCTCGATTCTTCCCCCGTCTGCCCTTTCCGGCGCCCGACTTTCACCTGCAGAGGAGGGGATTGAAAAGGGCGTGTTTTCACCGGGTGAGAAGGATGCACAGATTTGGTGATGATGCGTTGCGTCTATATCGGCACCTGTGCCATTTACTGTGACCCCCTCTCTGGAACAGAGACCTAGGGATCCCGGAAATGGGTTCTGCCCACGGCATCGTCCCTGACTTTGGTGTGACGTTGGCTGGTTCTTTTCGTCTGGGGGGCTTCCACGTCCCCTTCTGTCCATCGTCATTGCGTCTCTCCCCCTTCCTCCAAGACACGGCCATGCATGAGTGAAATGAGAACATGCCACCAAATATCTTTTAAAAAAAAAAGCCACCAACTACAGCAGATGTCCTAGGTGTTGTCCCTTGTCACCTGCCCTCTTGTCCTCGGGCGTGACAAAGCCATCGGACCATTCACTCTGGGCAGCAAGGGCCCCGTTTGCTGAACAACCTGTCCACTCACAAGAGAAGGAGGGTTGGGAGGAAGGGCTGCCCTGCGGGTGATGTGGAGTCTGCTCAGTAATGATCAAGTTTTCAAGCGGAACAAGACAAGACCATTCCCTTGGAGTAGAACGACTCAAAGCAGCCCTGTGGGACAAGCCCGTGGGGCTTTCAGGAGTGCTAGTGGGTGAGTGTTGGGCTGCCAACCACAGGATGGTTGGTTCAAACCCACTGGCTGCACTCTGGGAGGAAAAGGAGGCTGTCTGCTCCAGCAGGGATTTCACAGGCTTTGGCAGCTTGATGGCAGTGGGCTTCGGCTCTTATAGGGTGTCCGGGATTGGACGGGGGGAAATGGGGTTGGAGTCTTACTCCTGGAAGGCTGAGGCTTGAGGCTTTCTTCGCCCAAATGGAGGATCTCCACAGAGAAACCTTGCAGACCCGCAGAGCCCAGAGACACTTCTTCCACAACCTTGAAGTAGGTCGGAGCTGGTGTTCAAAGGCACTGCAAGTTCCAGAAGTTTCCTGGAACAGTATCCCTTGGCACGTTGTGGAAACAGGACCAGCTCCAGGCTCCACGCCAGCAGGACGCAGACTCCCAGGGAGCAGAAAGCACAGACCCCTCTAGCAGGACCCCGGCCCCCTGGCTCCGTGGACTGTCCTCAGGGGCCCCTCAGGAGCGCCTGCTGGCTGCTGTGGAGGGATGTCTGTGGTTCTGTTGTATAATCACAGGGTGCTCACTGCCCACAGGGATGCTGGGACAACAGCCCCCATTGATCCAGCTTGCCGAGTCCTGAGGACACGGCCCACGTGCTTTCTGCCCCTTTCCCGTGCCTCGTGGGAGGCCTCTCGCCGCCCGCTGTTTCCAGTGGCACAGCGAGTCTAATGAGGGGCTATGTCTAATGAGGCGATGCCCTCTTGTAATTGCCATCACACACTTCACTGGGTGTTTTCAAGGCAGCTCCGAGGCCGGGTCACGGAAAGTCGGTGGGTGGGGGGGCTCTTTCAGGGGTCTCTCCGGCCGGTCAGGACCGCTTCTCGGAATGGGGCGTGCAGCCAGAGCCTGATCGACACATAGGTCGGAGAGGGCGTCTGGGGGAGATGGGCAGAAACGCTCACCTTTCCTCTGGCCATCTGTGCCCAGATCCTCCAAGATGGGATGGAAGCTTTCGTGATTGAGTCATCGTTGTACGGAGAGAGACGTCCACTCATCCGTAAAGAACACACTCGGGCTCCGGCAGGGATGTCATTTACACTGGTCTCCGCTGGGTGGAGTGGCATGGGGGGGGGGGGGTGAATGCTGAAATCACCAACTGGTCTGTTGGCTGTTCAGCGTCATCTGGGGCCCCTCAACAGAAAGAAAAGGCTGTCTGCCCCCCAAAAATTTCGGCAGCCTCAGGAACCAGAAGCAGGACTCCTGCCACAGAGGGTCGCTTGAAGTCAGAAGTACCTGTATGACTTCACAAGTAACTATTTGACGTCAGAAGCAACAATTGGCAGTACAGATGGACTGAATAGGTGGTATCTTTTTTTGGGAGGTCGTGTGTGGAGGTGGGGGAGCAGTAAATTGTTTTTTGAGTCCATCTAGACTTGTTTTGTTTTTTAAGAAATTATTTTATTGGGGGCTCTTACAATCATCCATTCATCCATCAATTGTATCAAGCACATTTGCCCATATGTTGCCATCGGCATTTCCAAAACATTTTCTCTTTACTCGAGACCTTGGTATCAACTCCTCCTTTTCTCCTTCCTCCCCCATCCTGCCACCCTCGTGTGCCCTTGAGAAATTATCGTCGTTTTCATGTTTAACGCTGTCTGCTACCTCCCTTCACCTATGGTCAGTTCTGTCCTGTGTTCCGTGTGTCAAGCGCCCTTGGCTGTACCCGTGGACATGCTCGGGTCTAGTCGGATTTGTGAGGTAGACCTGGGGTCCTGATAGCGGGGGGGAGGGGGAAGAAGCATTAATGAATTAGAGGAATGTTGTTATATTTTGTTGGTGCTATGCTTCACCCTGATTTTCCTCCCTTCCTTGTGACCCTTTTGTGAGGCGATGTCCAATTGCTAGACCTGGTTTTTACCCTCATTTGCCCATTTAGGGTTTTTTAAAAAAAAAAGAATCTAGCAGATTCGGAAAGGGAAAGGAAGCGATGGACTAAAGGACTGGAGTGTCACTTGGATAGTGTCTTCTCATGAGCATCAAGGCACTAGACCCTGGATGCCACTGTCTGCGTAATGACGGTGCTGTGAAATGTGTCACCAGTCTGCCCTTCCCTGTGCCGACGTTGCCCAGCCGCCATCTCTGCGACCGTGAACAGAATGCATTGGCTTGCCTCCGTCGCCCTGGGAGGCAACCGAAGTGAATAAAGTGATTTCTTAGACGCTTTATGAGTATGGAAGCAAAGGAAAGGGGCTTAACGGATTGGAAGTCAGAAATGAGGTCCCAGAGACGTCTCAGGGCGGCATCGTTTGGGACAACACAGGTCTGACCGCTCTGGCCACTGATGCTCTCCGAGGGTCGACCCACGTGTGGGGGTGGAGAGGAAAGGAGGAACTGAGGAGCTGGAGTGGAAACATTTGTTCACATGGTGGAATCAGAGGTTGGGGGACCCAGGGTGATCCCCGCCTTTAACCCCCACCCCACCCCCCTGTGACTACAGATGACGACGGGACTGGGGGGGGGAAACACATAGAACTCAATAGGAGGACGAGTAGCTTGAACTAAGACCACCTCCAGCGGGCAGCAAGACCCACTGCCTTTCCAGTTCATGCACCATCATTCCGTTTCCATGGCTTGCCTCACCCTGCCTGGGCATTTTCTCCCTTATAAGGAAGGCCCGTGCCTCCCTTGTGACTTGGGTGAGTGATTCGGATCCACCTTCCGCAAGCACCTCAGGTGGCCCCCCAAAGCTGGCAAAGAAGACCGAAGCGCGCCACCCACGGAGCTACATGCATCAAGCAGGGTGGGTCCAACAAACACGGAAGGGGACGCAGGAGGGCACAGCAACAATGGATGCGTGGCAGCGTGACACGTCGTCGTTAAGTGACGTGGAGTCTGCGTCGACCGACTCCTTATGGTCCATTGTGGGGCAGGGCGAACTATTCTTTGGTTCAGATTGCAGCCACAGCATGTCCCGATGCCTCTCTGAGAATGATTCATGCACATAGACTGAAGGAATCTGAAAGAGACAGAGAGAGAAAGGTAACAGACAAGCATGTCCTGATGCCATCACTGAGAATGATTCAAGAGAGATAGATGATAGATAGATAGATAGATAGATAGATAGATAGATAGATAGATAACAGATGAGAAGCTGAGGTGCAGAGATAAATGCGACCACCTCGAACCTTCGCAGGTGGCTAATGGTAAGTTTAGGAATGGACCCAGCCAGGACCGTGATTTTCTGCTCTCTGGTCTTCTTCTGGTCTCTGGTCTATAGGTGGACCTGCCTGGAGATGGATAGAGGAGCAGGGTCTGGGTGTTTTCCGAGGGTCTTAGGTGACCCCTGTGAAAGGCTTGTCTGATCCCCAAAGGGATCACGACCCACAGATTGAGAACCCCTGCCCTGGAGGAAGCACCACGTAGGTAGGACGTGGGTTCTGATCCTGGGGTGGCTGGGGGTGGGTAAAGAGATGAGCCTGGGAGTACGGTGGAAAGGGAGAGGGCATGGGTGTGCTGAGTGCAGACATGAACTTGGGCTGCCCCCTAAGATTTAGGCGAGAGAAGATTAAAAACCATCTTTGGAACTGCCAGTCGGAGGGAAGCCCTGGGACTGAGCCCGTCACTCCTCCTCCTGGTGCTCCCTGGCTACCTCGGTCTTCGTAGAGTGTCCCTAAGTCCCTTCTGTGCCTTGCTAAGGAGGGAGCAGACCCAGCCCCGAGTGCTGGGGGGTCTTCTTCCCATGATGTGGCTTCTGAGCAGGTCTGATCGGCAGGCAGCATGGTGGCACGGGAGTTGAAGCGCGTGGTCAGAGGTCCCAGCCCACACTCGTCGGTGCTGTTCTGCGGGAGAAAGAGGTGACTGCCTTCTCTGTATAATTTAGTCTTCGCAACCCTATGGGGTGCCCTGCTCTGTCAGATAGGGTCATTAGACACCGCCTTTAGCCCAGCGGGTTTGGCGCATTGACACAAAAGCCCATGCAAACTCTGAAGAGTAGTCTTAGCCGCCTGGAGCTTGGGTTGATCCTGAGTGCTCCTTCCCTGAGGTCTGTAGTGCTCCCTCCACCTGAAAAGGACCTTGGGACAAACTCCTGGTTCTACCTTGCGGGGAAATTCTCCCTTTGGTGTGTTCTGTTCCTTTTCTCACGTAAGTTGAGGAAAACGAACATGAACCTTGGAGTCAAATGGGAGGTTATGATTGGCAGAAGACTGAATGAGCTAGGGTTTCTACTTTTATTTTATTTATAACTAACATCTATGGAGCACTTCATGATAGGTTGTGCTTGGCCCAGGTGATACAATTAGCTAGATGATGGAGATAAGAGATAGGGATCGATAGAGATAGATGATTGATAGATAAATACATACATCGGCTAATAGAGGAGGGTGATGATAGATAGGGAGAAAGATTGATATATAGATAAATAGATACATAGGCTAATAGATGATGGTGATGATAGATATAGATGATAGGTAGATGGATATATAGATAAATTGTGATGATAGGAAGCAGATGATATATGAGATAGATAGATAAATGTATGGTAATGATAGATACACAGCTAGATGATAAGTAGGCAGATAGCTAAGACACTGGTAGGTAGGTAGGTAGGCACACAGGCAGATGATAGGCAGGCAGGAAGGTAGATAAGCTCTCTGATCTCCTAGGACTTCTTTGAGACCAACATTACTCTTGGGACGCTTTTTTCAGAGGAGGCATGCACCAGTCAAGTCATATCAGGAAACTAGCCCTGTCCATGACTATCCTGTCAGCACATGATCAGCCCGGCTGCCCGAAGCACTTTGTGGCCAAGACTGGGTGTGTAACAGCTACTGAGACAGTGAACCGTGCCCCTCCAGAAGCCTGCCTTGGGCTCGCAAGGGCCTGCCTGGAGCAAGGCATGAAGAGGCACAGAGGGACCCGAGTCCAGGCCATGGGCTGCACGTCGGCTGTTGTTTGGGCATGGAGTAAACTTGTGCATGTGAAGCCGTTGGCTCAGGACAACCTGGTGCTTTTAGGATGTCCTAGTGCTGCCCCTCGGAAAGCCGCTCGGCCTGAAAGCTGACCGTCGTCTGGCAGGATCACGCGTGCGGGCAGGTTAGGAAGCAGGAGTTGCTCATGTCTTCTGACAACAATCCCCCATCCACAGAAGTTTCAGATCCTCTAGGAAGCTGACTCCAACCTCAAAGACCCTGTGTGTATCAGAACGAAGCGCCGCCCAGCCCTGTGTCAGTCAGCCTCACTGAGGGTCTTCTTCTCAGTCTCCCTGGCCATCTGTGCCTACCACGCAGGATGCCTTTCCCCAGACACTGGCCCCTTCTGATAGCATGTCCAAAGGAAGCTAAACAAGAGGGGGCGGGTGCCCGGGATCTACTCCCACTCAAGAATCATCCCCGGGTTCCTCAGGCGCTCCTTGATCCCAGTGCCACCCAGCCTGGGTGACCCGGGGACTGGTGACACAGGACTGACTTGTGCTCTAGACGATGGCAAGGTGTGTCTATGTACTCCACAGCTCTCCTCAAGGAACGTTGGTACGGTTCCTATCAGGCATGCTGAGTTGATTGTTGACTCGTGTGACGGAGCACAGGGTCCAGCTGCCCCCCCCGGGGGGGGGGGGAGGTTCTAGACCGTCGCCATCTTGACAAGGACTGATCTCCAGGTCTTTCTTCCTGCAGAGCTCCTGGGCACATTTGAACTGTTAGCTTGTCGCTTAGTAACAGAGCATTTAACTGTTATCCCACCAGTCCTCCCTTCAGTGAACATGTAGCTTCCTTGATGACAGAAGGAACACACCCATCCTTCTTTGCAGGGGGGGAGGGTGCTCTTGTGTCTTGGGTAATTGTGCAACAGGATGAGGCTAGTCATGGTGAGTTGATAGTCTGTGCGCCCTTTGAAGAGAAGATTCCTGCTAGTTGCTTGTGCTTCCCCCCCCCCCCCCCCCGAGACCAGGAGACCCATCTCCGTTGTGTCAGCACCGTTGCCCAAACGGAGACTGTCCATGGCTCTCCAATTGTCAGGCGCTGATAGTGCCGTGACGAGTTTATCCAGACCCCGGGACAGGTCCTCTGTCTTCATTAGTACCTGTCATGGTGGACGTGTCGACTCCGAGGGTGGTGACATGGTGCTGATTAGCGGAGAGGGCGGGCGTGAGGTCATTTGATGGTCACCCGTGCCCCCTTTCCTAGCAAGGTTGGGGTAAGCGCTGGGTGGTAGGGCTGATGCGCGGCGAGGAGGTGGAAGTCCACGCCCAGGGCTGCTCTTCCAGGATCTGCTCTTCTCACCAGGCAGGTACGGGGAGCAGCAGAGAAGGAATGCTCCCCACGGGTATGCCAGGTGCCTTTGCCAGGCTCTAACGCGGAGTCGCGCAGAGTCCCTGCTCTTGGGCAGCTCCCCGTCCACTCGTGTCCTCAAGTGACCTGTCCGCCGTGCTGAGCTGTTCGCCCCAGGGACCTGGACAGTCTCATCCCACTGGGGGTTCTCGCTAGAGGAGTCCTCCTGCGTTCCCATACCTCAGGAGCGGTTCGACACGACCACGTAGGCCAAGGAGGGTCCTTGTCTGGGGCCTGCGGTCCTGAGAACATAGCCTTTCCCGAGGAATGTGAGGTGGCGGGACACGCAAAGCACCCCCACGAGGCGAGCGCATCTGGGACTCGGGCAGAGAGGAGAGCCACGTGCATTCCTTTCTCATGTTGGAGACAAAGAAGGGAGGGAGAGGGTGGGAACATACACGTGAAGCCCGCCTTGGCAGAGGTCAGAGGGGAAGAGGGACCCCCTCATCCTCTGAGCCCGGAGTGGTCAACAGACACGTGGACTGTCTCTTTTGGACATTGCTCTGTCTTGGCCAGGATGGGACACACTGTTTGGGCTGTTTGGGTCCCAGGATGCAGCCTACGATCCAAGGGATTGGGAAGCCAGTAGAGTCTCGCCCGCCCCCTGTGGAATTGGGAATGGCTCTGATTTCTCTCGGATGGACCTGGGCTCTCCCCAGGGATAAAGAAGTAGGAGAGAGCAGCAGCATGGCCGTCCAGCTCTGCAGTCCCTCTGCTCTCCAGTTGCGCCATGATGTCCTGCCCTCCGCCCCAGGCTCGCTGGACGTGGCCACTGCTCCTCTCCTCTGCGTGAGAATGCAGCGTAGCAACGGCTGGAGACAGTCTTCCTTTAGTGACCCGATCGATTGTGACCCGCCTTCTCGCACGTTACATCGCATTTGTAGCCATGTTTCCTTCAGGATTTCTCATCTAGCACGTCACCCCTCCGGAGCTAACCAGTCTCTCACACGGAAGAAAAATGATAACGGCAACATGTGTGCAAGTGTGCGCGACGCAGTTGATGTATGAAATGTTATAAGAGCGGTGAGAGCCCCCAGTCAAATGACTTTTTTAAAAAAGAAAAAAAAAGGAAGGAAAAATGATTGAATAAGGTAGGCGTTCTGTATGAGGCTCCTGTCTGGGTGAGACACAGGCAGCACCTACTCTCCTGAACTCAAGTCTCCCAGTGAGAGGTCACCAAGATCCAGTGGGGCTGACTCCCGTTCTGAAAGGCACACGGAGAAAGAGAGAGTTGACTGGTTGTTGGACATGAATGGGGGGGGGGGGGGGGGGAAGAGAGCAATAAGATGGGCTTTGGTTCTGAATATGGTGCCCTCCCTCGGGAGCAGGAAGGGGTGAAGGTCCTAGTGGGAGATGTCTTCCCCAGACAGAGGTGAGGCCCAGGTGCTCATGGGAAATGTCTTCCCTAGACAGAGGTGAGACTTCAGCCTCCCCCAAACCCACCCCTCCTGGCCCTGTGCAGTCAGACAAGAAGCCATTTTCAGGACGGGCCCCAAGGCAGCACAAGGCCTTTCCTGAAGCTGAGCAAAGTCGCTGTCCCAGCACCTCCTCGGCCTGACCCTTTGGCCACCCTGAAGGCCCAAGCCCTTTTCCTGTGGCCAGCGCAGCAGGAAGAGCTGGCAGGAGGCTACACTCTCCTTCCCTTTGCACCCTTTCTCTGCCAGCATCCCCTCCCACATTGGGTTGTTTGTGTGAGGAAGGGAAAAGAGAGTGTTTGCAGACAACTGATGTGGCAGCGCACACACTCCGGTCAGCGATTTGGCCATGGCATGTTTATGCTGGGCCCTGACACAGGACAGCGGTCAGCCACTGCGAAGTGGCCAGCCGGGGAGGCACCCTGGCCCGGCCCTGTGGCAGGGATCCAAGCTGCCCTTTTGTCTCCCTCTCTGTGTTTTAAAAGTTAGACTACAGCCACGATTCCCTCCACGGCTTTGTTCTCAAACTTGACATGATTCCCTATTCTTTGCGAAGTGAAACCCTTTGCATCCTTTACAAGCGAAGTGAAATCCCATTAAACAGATAAGCCGCTTGGACTAAGAAGCCTCTCTGATTTCATCATCCAAAGGAGTGGGACATTGTGGGGGAGGAGGGGGAGGAGTGCTGATAGAAAGAGAAACAAATGATACTCTTATCTTTGGGCTTTGTAGATCTCCCTAGCTGTCTTCCCCCCATTAGATGGTCTTTACTGCTCAATCAAAATATAGTTCAGGAAATGTCTTGGGCTCAAGTAGGCAGCCAGTGGGTACTGGCGGTGTCCGTTCACCTTGCCTATACCTCCCCTTCTCCTCAAAGAGACCCCTCCTGCATTAGCTGCTCCAGGCTGCTCCTGAAGTCAAACACCTGTTAGAAATGTCTTGGGGTGCAGAATAAAACGGGGAGAGAAAGTAGAAGAGAGAAAGAAGTTGGATTATTTCCTTTTTATTTCTATTTGGGTTATAATATATGATAAGATTTTTTTTAATCATTTTATTGGGGGCTCAAAAAACTCTTATCACAATCCATACCTACGTCCATTGTGCCAAGCACATTTGTACATCTGTTGCCCTCATCAATCTCAAAACATTTGCTTTCGGCTTAAGCCCTTGGCACCAGCTCCTCATTTCCTCCCTGCAATAAGTTTTGTTTTTTTATTTTTTTAGGCATCACTGCCCTCAGGTGGTGGGAGTAGGAGGCCCAGCCTTTGCTCCGTGGAGCTGGAATCGAACCTCCATCCCAGTGGGCCGCAGTCCCGCGCACAACCACTACGCCACCAGGGCTCAGCCCGCAATAAGATTTTTTTTAATGATAAATTCCACCCATAGAAGGTGAAGCATTCCTCTAAGTGTAGCATCAAAATTTGTTTGTGATCCAAGCTAATCAAGATGAAATTTTTAAATATATATATTTATCTATGCCCCTCCATACACCAAAGGACTGGATGCCACTTTGTCCTCTTAGAAACTCATATTTATCTCTTTTGGCGTCTGCCTGGAACGCAGGCGTTTAGTAGACCCTAGTTTTCTGGTGCTAAGTGACTCTGGGCCAGGTGTCCCGCTGTGGAGCGTGGGGGACGTTACTGGGGCAGGGGTGGGGAGATCATCTTGCGTGATGGGGTGGGCTCTGGGTGGTGGAGATAGGAGGATTAGGGTTGAGGTCTCGGGCGTCCACCGACTCCGACAGCACAGGGAGGCACTAGACTTCCTGGAGTCTTTGTTTCCTCCTTAGTGAGAGGCCTGGGAGATGGAGTTTCCTGCTTCATCCGCTCACAGAGAAGGCAAGCTCCCGGCTCAGGTAACAAACGGTTGTTCAGCCCCTCGGCCAACCAGGAGGGGGCCTTCAGCACAGCGGTGGTCTCAAGGGCAGGTTGGTTTGATATCATGGATCATTGAGGTCATCCAAGTTGGCGTCATCAGATGCCCCAGAATCATTGCTGACTCCCGGTGACCGTGGTTACAGGAGGGCTTCTTGGGGCCATGACTCTTCCCGAGGCCAGACTCGCAGGCCCTCGTTCTTCAGCGCTCAGAACTGACTGGGTCCCCACTGTGGACCCTGGGGAGGCAGCTGCACACGGAGCTGTCCTGTCTTTGGGAACCTTCTAGCAGCGACCCCTCTGGGGATGGGGTGGCTCTATTCTGCCTGGTCTCTTTATCTTAGAGGAGAACTTGCAGGACCTGACCCAGACCTTCGACTGCTTTGGGGCGGCATTTGTGAAGGGAGCGGTCTATGCCGAGTAGCCTCCAGGAGTCTCAGGCCTTGGGTTAGGACATTGCCTTAGGTTGAACCAATGGTACTCCCGGGTGACTGAGCAGACTGCCCCATGGGGTGCCCTGGCCTTTCCTCCCGCCTCAATGGGGAGCAGATCGCTGGGTCTGTCTGGGCAGGTTCGAACCACCAACATTTAGCGGCTGAGTGCTTAACCGTTGTGCCACCAGGGCTCCTTCAGGGGGCCACAACGGTTACCAAACAGGTGAGCAGTCCCCAGAAAGGCAGGGAGGGGTTTTCGCCCTCTTCCTCCTCTTCCGCCTCTCCGTCCTTCTTCTAGCTCCAGCTTTTCTCCAGACAGGGCCACTTCCAGGGAAACACAGCCTCTGGCCATCCCTGGCTCACACACCCGGCTTCCCCATTTCCCGGGAGGCAGCAGTCCTTTCTCTAGAGGCACGGTTCTCAGCCTTCCTCCTGCTGTCACCCTTTCAGACAGTTCCTCATGTGGTGGTGACCCCCCCCCCCACCAACTATAGCATTATTTTCATTGCTACTTCATCACTGCTATTTTGCTCCTCTTAGGAGACTGTCTGGTCCTGTAAAAAATTACAGTTCTCCTCTGTCTTTCCGTCACTGGGAGTCAGGACGGCTTTGACTGCAGTAGGCTTGGGGGGGATGAGAGATGTCAACCGAATCTGGCAGAGAACGTGAACCACCCTAGGTCTTGAGCATGCTGGTCTAGGATATTTGCCTAGTAAATCTTTGAGAAGCCCTTTCGTCCCTTCTCCCCAGAATCAATGGCATAGAGTCAGTTTCCACTTGTTATCTAACGGAGAACGGGGACATTGGGTCGGGGGCACATGCACAGATGTCGGAAGGAGACACGACGGGGCATAGATTCTGCCTCTGCCACCGACGGGGCATAGATTCTGCCTCTGCCACCAGGGTGGCTTCAAGGCATTTACTTCATCTTTCTGATCTCAAGCTTCCCTATCCATTTGGGGGAGCCACTCGAGAGGTGAGGGGATACTGTAAGTATCCGTGAGATGTGCTTATGAATTCCTTGTGAACTCACGAGCCTGAATGACCCACGTCCATGAGTTCCTCAGTGTTCCACGTTGTGTCTAACCTAAGTTCAGTGCCATGCCAGGCTTTTAAAAGGAAGGTCGCTTTAATATCATTCATCATCGGATGAGAGGCGGTGTCAGATTAATCCCAACTCGGTGGCTTTAGAGAACAGAGGAGGATTTCCCCAGATTTCCAAGAAGCTCATCTTTTTAAGATTGATAGTGGGGGCTGAGCTCCGGTGGCGTAGTGGTGAGGGCAGGACTACGGCCCATAGGCTTGGCAGTTCAAATCCAGCAGCAGCTCTCCAAAAATAAGGCTGCGCCTCCCACTCCCACCAGAGGGCAGTGATGCCCTCCCCAAAAAAGATTGATAGTGACCCTACCATTCAAATGGACTTGATGGCCGGGAGAGTTCGTCTTCATGAGAGTGGCCCACCTCATCCTCGTCTTTCCTAGTGGCTGGTGGGTTGCAATGGCTAACTTTGTAGCTAGCAGGTCCACTTGAAACCAATTGCGTGGGACCGCCGGGACCGCCAGGTACCTGATTAGTATCACAATGTGTCAGTATCCTGTTTAACACCCCAACTAGAATGTTGCCCCAGATCAGTTACAAAGGGCTGCAGCGGTACCCCAGGGAACAGGTGGGGATTTGCACTGGGTTCAGAAGAGGACGTGGAGCAAGAAACATCATCATCGCTGATGTCGAGCGGACCTTGGCCCACATACCGGAAAGATGACCCCTCCAGGGGTGACTGGCCGTGCAAAGGCATGTGGCGGTGTGGATGGTAGCAAACGGTGGGCAACACGGCCAAGAAGGGGGATTCCAGAACTGTAAATGGCGCTGGTGCAGCTGGACGGACGGCAAGCACACGTGGAATCCCGGAAGCTGGAGTCGGGACAGGAGGAAGGCTGGTGAGAAGCACCTGCCCTGGGCAGACGGCGCAGCCTCGGCTGCTGAGAGCAAACCGGGGACGGGAGACGCTGGCTGGGGGAGATCAGAGACCACACGCAGCCCGCAGGCTGGACGAGATCTCGACATCGAGAAAACACTCTCCCCACGTGACCAGTACGCAGCCGCCTGGTCAATGGAGAAGGGTGGAAACTGCCCACGATTTCTTCTCGCTGGACCCACAGGCAACAGCCATGGAAGCAGCCGTCAAGAAATCACCTGGCTCTCGGCGCTGGGGGAGGATCTGCTGCAAGACAGCCCCGTTAAGATGTGAGAGAGAGACGGTGACTAGAGTCGTGATGAGGACTAGGGAGCGCCTGCCCCGAGCCGTGGTCCCTGCCGTGGTTTCCTGCGCCCGAAGAAGCTGCATAATGCCGCGGGAAGACGGAAGCAGAATGGATGCCTGTGAGGGAGGGTGTCGGCAAAGACCGTGCCAAGTACCGTGGACTCCCCAAAAGAGCAAACAGGCTGGAGAGAGGGCTCCTAAGAAGCTTGGTTGGTCTCACACGCTCTGGGCATGTTGTCAGAAGAGATCAGTCTCTGGAGAAGGCCACCACGCGTGGTACAGTAGAGGGTCAGCAGGGGGTGGCGGGGAAGGTCAGCCGCCTCCTCCCTGGATCAGCACAATGGACGGAGACCTGAGAATGACCGGGAGGCCTGGGGCCATGAGTCAGAGCCAGCTTGAGGGCACCTGAGAACAGCGGTGGCAGGAACTGTGTCCGGTGGCTACCCCCCCGCCCCGCCCGGAGCTGCCAGCCTGCCACGTTGCCACGGAAAGACCCAGCTCCCGGGTGCAGGGCCCAGAACCAGCTGGCTTCCCTCTCGCCTCTTTGTGTCCATCTTGAGTGCGAGGGGACGGAGTTCCACCACCGCAGGGCGGTCAGCGGAGATGACATGGAGTACCCTCCTGGCTGGGGTGTTGTTCCTTCTCTTCCTCTCCCGGGGTTATAAATACCCCCCTGCTGTTGTACTTGGCCTGCTGTATGCAAATGGAGGGCCGAGGCGGAGCGCTCCTTAGGAAGGGGACAGAGGCTCGGAGCAGCGAGAGGACAGCGGCTGCACTGCCCTTGATAACAGTGGCCTTGTCCAGAATAGTGCCTGGGAGCTTTCTTATCTCGCCGAGGCAGGAGGTGCTGTGTGCTTCCTGTGCGACATCAGGAGGGAGCACAGCTTTCCTCTAGTTGTTCGGCTTCCTCCCCCCTCAGGAGGGTTCCCAGCACAGCCATTATCTTTGCATCTTCAAACCTGGCACCACCGACTTCCTCAGGAGCTTGATGTATTCTTAAGGCGTAGGCAGATTCCCCTCCCCCCCCCGAAACCTCTTTTCAAGTGCTGCTGGAGAGCCAGGCTCCGACATGACCTTCTAGTGTGTGTGTGTGTGTGTGTGTGTGTGCAATGACTAAGGAGGTAGGGTGGGGGTATTAGCCCCCTCAATGCCTTCGCCCCCCAATTTAAAAGTCAAAATTGTAATTTGGCTTTTCATTTGGGGAGAGAGGGACTTGCAGGAAGTGGGGGGCATAGTTGACCCACCAGGGCTGGTGAGGCACCTGCAGGGCCCCCTCCCCCAATCTGTAAAGCGGGGGTTTTCCCACCACCCACCCTCCGAGGTGCGGACAGGCATTTGGACAGCAGCTGGCATTCCCCAGGGGAAGCTGCCAGGCTTGGGTTACCGGAACTTAAGGCTTTGGGTTTTCTGAAATTGACATCTTAGGTGAAGTCCTGCCCTGTTTATCTCACCGCTGAAGGACGCAGAGGGAAGATGGTGAGGGACTTTTCTTATCGCTCTCAGACAGCAGTTGTCAACCTGTGGGGGGCGAGCGACCCTTTCACAGGGGTCGCCCGATTCATCGCAGTAGTAAAATGACAGGGGGAAGTAGCAACGAAAATGACGTTATGGTCGTGGCGGGGGGTGGGGGTGGTGGTCACCCCCACGTGGGGAGCTGCGTGAAAGGGATGCGGCATGAGGAAAGTGGAGAATGACTACTTAAGAGATTGGCAACCCTCTGGTGTCAGCATACCACGTGCAGGAGGGCCACTGTGCACATGTGCCCAGGCTCAGGGGAGACTGACATGTGCCCAGTCCAGACTGACCCCCAGTGACAATGTGGAACTGCCCCATAGGGTCCTCCAGGTCTCCGATCACCAGGTCTTTCCCCCGAGAGACCACTGGATGGGTTTGAACCACCAACGATTGGGGTAGCAGTGAAGTCCTTCACTATGCCCACCTCCCGGCTTCCTTGCCCTTGAACTATTGACCTCGATATGCTCATTTGGGAAAGTTGAGGAATAGTTCAAGGTATGCATCCTACAAGAGATCTTCCCAAATGCACAGAAAAAGAGCGTGGAAAGATGGCATTTGCCCTGAGCTCTCTGAAGTTCCCTCCCGGGTTCAGGCAGAACATGTGGACACAGTCACTGTTCCATAATGGCTTGTTATTAGAATGTTTCACATAAAGGGGCAACAGGACTTCTCTTGGCTTCATCCTACACACACTCACAAGGAAATGTTAAAATACATCCTTGTTTTACCTACTGACTCAAGGACGAACTGACAGGAATGCAAGAACTTTCTGAGGGATTGGGCAGTCTCTAGTCTTTATTCTGAGCACAGGTGATGGTTCACAACAAGGGACGGCTCTTTCTGCAACCAGCGTACTGCCGTGCCTGCCTGGGTGTTCACAAAGGGACCATCCAGTCAACGTGATCCCTAGCCACGCTAGAGACTTTCAAACTGTTCTTGGGGTTCCTAGCTGTCCTTGTCACAGAAGATACATAGCAGGTTTATCGCCATCTGAACAGAC
>PVJH01028167.1:0-27808 GCA_004026705.1 Nesogale talazaci
AAAAAAAAGAAAAAGAATACGCCATCTCAGAAGCAGGAACAGAGAGAATTCCTAAAACTAACAGAGAAGAGTCCCAGGTGAGGACCTTTGGAATTCCCTCCTGAAGTGGTGAAGAGAACAGATGGCATGCCTCAGGGAAACTAAAGGCCCAGGCAAGGAGACCACGAGACAGCAGAGGAGCAGTACCCAGACCATGAGGCTGTGTGGCAGAGCAGTGGGTGCACTTCTTGGCCCATGGAGACAGAGATCAAGGCACTCTACAGCTGAGAGGATGAGGAGCACAGAGAGAGAGAGAGAGAGAGAGAGAGAGAGAGAGAGAGAGAGATGTGGCTGCTGGCTGAGAAGGGTTGCTGTGTCCTTAATGCTCACTGATCCTGTTTTGTGGTTACCTGTTCACTCCCCTAACAATCCCCACAACTGTG
The DNA here is from genome assembly GCA_004026705.1 of Nesogale talazaci. NCBI lineage: Eukaryota > Metazoa > Chordata > Mammalia > Afrosoricida > Tenrecidae > Nesogale > Nesogale talazaci. The sequence continues at coordinate 423 of PVJH01028167.1, forward strand.
AGTGTGGCCTGTGAGTTCTCTATGACCACTGCAATGGGTTATTGAGCCCAACAGAAGAGTGGAGGGAAAGGAAATGTCGGTGTTAAAATAGGGTAAAGGAGGAGTGGTGTCTGGTGAGCAGTTGGGTTCTCCTCCCCTGTGTAGCCTGAAGAGGTCGGATGTGTCCTCCACACCATGCTTGCACAACTATCCCTCTCTCTTTGGAACCTTCGTGGCTTAAGGGATTACCCTTGGGCTGCTAACTGTAGGGTCGGCAGGTCAAAACCACCAGCTGCTTTCTAGTTCCTTAAAGGGTTACAGTCTCAGACGTCTATGGAGGAAGTTCTATTCTTTCTCTAGAGTCACTATGAATAGGAATTGACTCAGTGCAGTGAGTTTGGTTCGGATACCCCACCCTTACCCTGGTGCTGTCAGTTTCTCCAGTTTCTTCTGGTCCTCTAAGAGTCACTCCCAGACACACACACACACACACACAGAGAGAGAGAGAGAGAGAGAGAGAAAGAGAAAGAGAGAGAGAGAGAGCAGACTGGGACTTCCTAAAAATAAGAAACTTTGTGCATCAACAGATTTCACCGAAAGGGTGAAGGGAGAATCCAGCTAGGGAGGGAAATTGTGGCAATGACAAAGGGCTCGTCTCTAAAATCATCAGAAAGCTTCAACACCTCAATAAGATAAAGCCCAGCAACACAACAGAAGTAGACCAAGGCGTGAATCAAGAGTCTACCAAAGCAGTCAACAAACATGAGCTACTGAAGATCATTTTCCACTAGAGAGATGAAAATCAAAGCAGTGAGATATACCTCCTCCCCTAAGAACAGAAAACAAGGCTTGAAAGAGCAGAAACCCGCCAATGCTGGAAGGGGGCGTGGAGCCGGGAAGGAACCCTCGTGCCCTGTGAATAGATCTACAAAATAGGACTCCCACCGTGCGAAGGAGGATGGTGCCTTCTCAAACAACATACTTCCTCAGTAGTCCATCCGTTGTGATACACGGTATAGACACTAAAGCAGAGGTTCTCAACCTGTGGGTCGTGACCCCTTGGGGGGGGGGGTGCGTCAAACGACCCTTTCACACGGGTCATCCAATTCACGACAGTAGTAAAATTGCAGTTACGAAGTAGCAACAAAATAGCTTTATGGTTGAGGAGGTCACCACAACACGAGGAACGATATCAAAGGGTCGCCACATTAGGAAGGCTGAGAACCACTGCCACACAGGAACGGAGAGCATAGCACACACAGGCACGCGCACGCACACTGCAGCACTGTTCACAAAAGCAAATGGCACATGGGTGTCACACAACAGAAGACTGCGCATTAAAGAACAATGATGGGTCCCTCAGCTCTGCGCTTCTTCTCATCCTCATCACCCACCTCTTGGCCACCATGCCGCTGTACGAGGGTCCGGGGAGCGGCGGAGAGAAAACGGCAGTCGTGATAGACCTGGGAGAGGCTTTTACCAAATGTGGATTTGCTGGAGAAACTAGTCTTAGATGTATAATTCCTAGTCCCATAAAAAGAACTGGCCTGCCTAAGCCTATTAAAGTTGTTCAGTATAATGTCAATACAGAAGAATTATATTCCTACCTGAAGGAATTCATCCACATCCTGTATTTCAGGCATCTATCTGTTGGTGAACCCCAGGGACCACCGAGTTGTGGTTATTGAGTCAGTGTTATGTCCCTCTCACTTCAGAGAGACACTTGTCCATGTTCTCTTCAAGTATTTTGAGGTTCCATCTGTCTTACTTGCACCAAGTCATTTAATGGCTCTTCTGACTCTTGGGATTAACTCTGCCATGGTCCTGGATTGTGGATATAGGGAAAGCCTGGTGCTACCTATCTATGAAGGAATACCAATATTGAATTGTTGGGGGGCCTTCCCCCTAGGAGGAAAAGCTCTTCACAAGGACTTGGAAGCTCAACTATTGGAACTATGTACTGTTGACACAAGTGCTGCTAAAGAACAAAGCCTTCCCTCCATGATGGGTACAGTTCCAGAAGGTATCCTAGAGGACATTAAAGTCCGTACTTGCTTTGTAAGTGATCTGAAGCGTGAACTAAATATCCAAGCAGCAAAATTTAACATTGATGGGAAAACTGAGCACCCCACACCACCCCTGGATGTTGACTACCCATTAGACGGGGAGAAGATTTTACATGTCCTTGGATCAATCAGGGATTCAGATGTGGAAATTCTTTTTGAACAAGATAATGAGGAAAAGTCAGTTGCCACTTTAATATTGGATTCGCTTATGCAGTGCCCAATAGACACCAGAAAGCAGCTGGCAAAGAACTTGATCATCATTGGTGGCACGTCTATGTTGCCAGGATTTCTCCACAGATTGCTCGCAGAAATAAGATATTTGGTGGAAAAACCAAAGTATAAGAAAGCACTTGGCACCAAGACATTTCGAATTCATACTCCACTGGCAAAAGCTAATAGTGTGGCCTGGTTGGGAGGAGCTATTTTTGGAACACTGCAAGACATACTCAGAAGCCATTCCGTCTCAAAAGAATATTATAATCAGACAGGTCGCATTCCAGATTGGTGTTCTCTCAGTAACCCACCACTGGAAATGATGTTTGATGTTGGAAAAGCCCAACCACCTCTAATGAAGAGAGCATTTTCCACTGAGAAAAAAAAGTTGGTTAAAACTCAACTTTGCTTGATTTCAAATATTTAAGCAGTTCTAAACAAATTGTAGGAAGCATGTAAGATGTTTTGTTATATGGAACTTTTATAGAGATGAAGAATTTCTATATTTGCTTCTGTATTCATATTTAATTCTTTTTTATTTTGTTTCTCTTATGTAGTAGTACAATGACTGCTAATGTTTGTGAGCGTTTTACGGTATTTTTAACAATAAAATATAGTAAAAAAAAAAGAACAAAGATGAAACTGTGTAACACCTCGCGAGTGGAGTGGATGCGGAGCACATTATGCTGAGGAAAGTTAGTCGAATACAAAAGGACAGATATTACATGGGATGCAATGTTAAAAATCAAGACAAAGTTTTCAACACAAAGAAACAGACTTTTTGATGGTTACCTGGGGCGGGGGGTGGGGGTGGGGGGTGGGGGGGCAATAGGCCAGAGCAGGCATTGGCAAACTTTGGAAACGAAGAGTCAATCTTGTCACTCACAATTTAAAAATTATTTGAGAGTCCGAAATGTATCTTCACACACAAATGAAATCACCGTTATCTGAATCATATCCTTTAAAAATGTCCATCTTACTTCAGAACCACATACACTGAAAAAGCCAAAAAAGGCTGAGGGCTGACTACCCTTCCCCTGGGCTGGAGGGTATTTAAGAATTAATTTTGGTGAAGCAGGAAAGAGAGAGGAAAGCAGGCCACTGGGAAGTTTGATAAGTCCCTTTTAAGATATTGAATGCAAAAATTGTGATCATCTAATACGTCAACTCCCATCTTATTCACAGTGAAAAGTTTTGGAGGGAAATCAAACAACATGTTGCATTGGGTAAATCTGCTGCACATGTTAAAAAGCAAAAATATCACTTTCAGGATAAGGTGCACCTGATCCATGCCAGACCATCAGGTGTTTCCAATTGCCTCATGCGTGTGAAAGCTGAACTGGAAAAGAATACATCAGTATCTGAATTATGGTGCCAGCCAAGAATAATGAAAGTACCATGGACTCTCGGGAGAAGGAACAAATCTGTCTTCATGGAAGTATAGCCAGAGTGCTCCTGAGAAGTGAGGGTAGCGAGACTTTGTCTCCTTTACTTTGGACATGTAATGAGGATATGTGATGTCTGAAGGAAAGCTGTGATAGGTAGGCTTGTTGTACCAACATGGCCAAAGAAGATAGGTAGGTTTGTTGTGATACCATGGCCAATGAACACATGTAAGATCAATTGAAGGGCGAAGATAGAAATGGCTTGGTGAGGGGCTGAGCCCCAGTGGCTTAATTGGTTGAGTGTGGGACTGTGGCCTGCGGGCTTGACAGTTCAAATCCAGCGGCGGCTCTCAGGAGCAGTGCTGGGTAGCTCCCACGACCACCAGAGGGCAGAGATGGCCCCCCCCCCCAAAAAAAATGGCTTGGCGAGCCCCATCCATTTTTTTCTCATTCTCGGATCTACCTAAACTAACAAATTCTTTGTTATTTAACAAATGTAATTTGGTATCCTCTAGTTTGCCTGGGAAACATATACTTCAGGTCAGTTTATTTAACCTTCCCATGGCCAGAATTTGAGAACAATGGTACCACTTATCTGAAAGGGCTAGTTTAAGGATAACAAAAAAGTTCAACATGCTAAAAGGATACCTGCTGGCACACACCAAGACTTTTTGTTTGTCTTTTAAATCATTTTAATGGGGGCTCATACAATTCTTATCACACTCCATACATACATACATTGTATGTTGAGCACATTTGTACATTTGTTACCCACATCATTCTCAAAACATTTGCTTTCTATTTAAGCCCTTGGTATCAACTTCTCATTTTTCCACTCCCCACTCCCTATGAACCCTTGATAATTTATAAAGTGTTATATTGTCATATCTTACACTATCTGATGTCTCCCTTCACCCACTTCCCGGTTGTCCATTTCCCAGGGAAGAGGTTATATGTAGATCCTTATAATGGGCTCCTCCTTCCTACCCCACCTTCCCTCCACTCTTCCAGTATCAATACTCTCATCCCTGGTCCTGAAGGGATCATCTGTACTGGATTGCTTATGTTTCCAGTTTCTATTTGTACCAGTGTGGTCTAGCTGGATTTGTAAGATAGAATTGGGATCATGATAGGGGGGGAAGGAAGCATTTAAGAACTAGAGGAAAGTTGTATGTTTCGTCATTGTTACACTGCACTCCGTCTTGTCTTGTCTCCTCCCCGTGACCCTTCTGCAAGGGGATGTCCAGTGCCTACAGATGGACTTTTTTTTTTGGGGGGGGGGGATCACTGCTCTCCGGCGGTGGAAGTAGGAGGCCCAGCCCCACTGCTGGAATTGAACCTCTGTCCCAGTGGGCCACAGTCCCGCACACAACCACTACGCCACCGGGGCTGAGCCCCAGATGGACTTTAAGTCCCCAATCTGTACTCCCCTTCATTTGCAATAAAATAATTTTTAGTTCTTTGATGCCTGATACCTGATCCCTTCGGAATCTCGTGGTCACACAGGCTAATGTGCTTCCTCCATGTGGGCTTTATTGTTTCTGAGCTACGTGACTGTTTACCTTCAAGCCTTTAAGACCCTAGACACTGTATCTTTTGATACACACCAAGACTTTATCAAAGTAGCTATTTAATATATTTTTGGTGGAGTTCATGGACTTTGAATATTACAGACTTGGTCAAACTCTTTGCATTGGGATCAAACCCGGACAAGCTCTTTCAGTCAAAAGAAACTGCGTCGATAATCAATTTGGTGAGGTGTATTCCTGCTGAAGATTCGGCTCAGTCATATCAAACCTTCGCGGAGCATCAGTAGTGACTGGCTTCTTAATGTCAAAAATGCTGAAGGAAAGCTTATTTCCAATTGGCTTACACAATTTATTATTGAAATGCTGTCTGGCTTTCAATGGTCAACAAGAAGCGGTGTCTGAATATCAATGAGAGTGGCCTGATAGGAAATCTGGGTTTGAGTTTGAGAGCTAAGGTATTGGAAATCACCTCCCAGGCATGCAAAACCCAGACAATGGATAAAGAAGACTGCTAAAGAAGTGACGTATTTGGGGGCTGAGCCCCGGTGGTGAAGTGGTTGAGTGCGGGAGTGCGGCCCATGGGTTGGCGGTTCAAATCCAGCAGCAGGTCTCCAGTAGCAAGACTGGGCCTCCCACTCCCACCAGAGGGCAGTGATGTGCTGCCCCCCCCCCCACAAAAAAAAGAAGTGATATTTAGAACTATGGTATTGAAGAAGCAGATTGAATAAATCACAGATTGGCCAAAGAACAAACTTATCTGCTTTGGAATAAATATAATCAGAACGTTCCTGAGAAGCAAGGATGGCAAGACTTCGTCTCATGAACTTCGGACATGTGATCAGGGGGGTTTAATGCTTGGTAAAGGAGCATGTCTATGGAAATTAGGAAAGCTCTCAGTAAGAGTAATTGACCATCCCCCCTCAAAACCAATCCTGGAGCTTTGAGAGGCTGGGCTCAAGGGCAGTCCCTCTGGGACATGGGGGTACAATGAATGGTGTGACCCCTTGCCTGGGCATGCCTACACAGTAGGGCCCTCTGAGATTTCCCCAATGGGCTCTAGTAAATTTCTTACCTTTTGCATAAAAAAGAAAAATTTGGGGCTGAGCCCCGGTGGCGTAGTGGTTGTGCGCGGGACTGCGGCCCACTGGGACGGAGGTTCAATTCCAGCAGTGGGGCTGGGCCTCCTCCTCCCACCACCGGAGAGCAGTGATGCCCCCCCAAAAAAAATTTTTTTAAAGAGGAATTGATACAATGGACTCTAACAGAGCAAAGTTGGTGAAAGGGCTGCAGAACCAGGCAACATTTAGTTCTCCTGGACATACTGGGGGGAGGGGGGGCTTCAGAAGACTTGGAGGAAACAGGGAAGCCACAAAGCGATGTGATCATTTGTTTAAATTGTTGAATGCAAGCACTACGATGTGATATGTCACACACTCCCACCCCCCGACTACCACTACTACCTGATCCACAATTTAAAAGCTGGAGGAGGGGGGGCGGGAAGCGGTGAAGATAATGAAAATTTCCCACAGACTCTTTGAAGTCCCTTAAATGATTGCTGCGATATGAACCCACTTGACGGCATCTAACGCCATCACCAAAGGGTTAAATTTCGGTAGCAGGTAAGTTTTCAGAATCTTCTTCACTTTATCACTGACACTCTGGTCTGATCATTGAGTCCCTTTTTTATTCCACGTCATATTTCTGAGTCTCATTCATCATTATCTGGAGACTTCGGACAGGTGGAGTTTGATATGTTGTGGAGAATAAACCAGACGATGCCTGGGGCCACTGCTGCCGGAAGCATCGGGGCAAGGCTGGCACTCTGGGAGGTTCACAGCCACTGTCAGTGTTCACCTGGTCCTCAGGGCCTTTGGGACTTCCTCAAGGAAAAGCATGGGGAGCTGAAGAAGGAGAACGTCCATCTGCCCATCCCAATCTGTGAATGATCTGATGTACAAACCAAGCCTCGGGGCCCACTATATGTTTGGCCAAGAGAAGACTGTGTCTTTGAACAGCCTCTCACAGCGCTGCTCACGTACCCAGAGCTGTGGAGAAAGTGCTGTGCAGTGGTTTGAACCATCAGCCTTTCAGGTAGCAGTCAAGTGTTGTTTGTTTGTGTCAAGGTTTTTTAGCCACTATGCCATTAGAAGTTTTCCTTAGGTCTTAAGGTAAAACGGCAACAAGAAGGATCTTTTTCTGTCTATACAAAACAAGATAGGAATAGGAAAAAGACTCTATAGCAGTGGTTCTCAATTTTGATGGAAATATTCCATCAGTTGGGGAGGAGGGTGCTTTAAAACTACAAAGATTCTAATTTAATTGATCTGGGTGGGAGGCTGAGACACTAGAAGGTGGAAAGCTCCCAGAAGATTTGTTTGTCATCATTTTATCAGGAGCTCATACAGATTTCATTAACATTTCACAGTTTAATCATATCAAGCAGTATCGTATAATTGCTTCTAACATCTGTTTCAAAATATTTTCTTTCTTCTGGAACTCCTTGGTGTCAGCTCCCCTTGATCCCCTCCCACCCCCACCTACCCCCCACAGGAACCCTTACTACTTCTTGCCAGTGCCCTCTACCATCCAGCATATCCACTCACAATCCTGTTGTTCATGCCCCTCCAGTGGAGTTATACAGTCATCAATGCTGCCGTCATTCTCGTGTTGGAATGGGATGTGAGCACGGGCAGTTTGAACACCTTGCTGCTGTCAGGCTGAGGATATCCTGGGAAATGGACCTCGCTCGGTATCCACAACCGAGAGATGACAAGAGAGCTCTGCTCCGGATCCCCAGTCAGCTCGCGGGTCTCCAGCCAGCAGGCACCTTTCTCTTGATCTTCTGACCCTAATCCTGAGAGCACAGAGCAGGTGGTTCTACATGGGCGCCATCTTCCCCAGATGACTGGATTCTAATGGACAGCCAAAGGGGTGAGCCTCTGCTCCTGTGCTACCCACCTGTTCCTCCTGGCTCACTGCCAAAGAAGTACAACCGGATGGCCAGAACAATACAATCAGAGCAGGAAATGTCACCACTCAGAGCCCTGGAAGGGGAGACTTGAGACATTGTGAGCCTCTTGCAGAGCCTGGATTATTGTGTGGGTGGCAGAAAAACCACACACATTCAAAGAGGCACAGTGGGGTGTAACTTTAGAGCAGGGTACCATTGTTCCCAACTCTTTCAGGCAAGAGGTTGCTATGCAACCGACGGGCTACACTTTTCTATGAGAGAAATTACATCTCTAGCAAGGCATCACTCCCTAACCCCTGATACACAGAGCCCACCTTTGAAATTTTTTTTCGAGGTACCTGCCTTTTGAAAATTCTGGTCTGTCCGGGTTTCTAGTTCAATGGCAGTAACTGATCAGGGAAGAATCAGTTCAAAGCACTGCTCTGCTCATGCTGCTTTAAATGCAAACCAACTACTTGCCTGGCAAGGGACTTGTGTACAGTGCGGCACAGTACATCAAAATCGGCTGCAGATGGTGGCTCAAATGCCAGGTCCTCTCCTGTTTGCTTCTGGACAGTAGATGAAAGAAACTATTCCCAAACCACCTGATGCTCTCCCAAACCTCCCTACAACTCGAAAATGGCTTCCAATCTTGAAGCACTGGGTACTCCGTACAAGTCACCCGTCAGGTGGAACCACTGGAGTGCATCACCGACCGTATGAGCAGTCTCCCTCCTGACGACCCATCAGTCTCCTGCTGAAGTCTAGGATCCCTCAGGCCAACCAGAACAGCCTCATCTTGGTTTTTTGTTTTGTTTTTTTAAGTTTTCTGGTTGATTCTAGTATTTAGCCAAAGTGGAGATTCCCTGGTACAGAGGACTTACTATCAAACTTGGCCCCAAGTTGCCACCTAAACATTGAAGTCTCTTTCTCTCTCCCTCCTACACAGTTGATAAAACAACTTTAAAATGACTTGATGTTCTTCCAAAGCACTGTGTACTTAACTATCCCTGAGCAAATGTCTTGTATGACTTTGCCAATGGTATAGGCCCGGACCCTACTCGGAGAGCAACTCTCGAGCCAGCTTTCCTGTTTGTTTTTTTGTGGGCACTGATGATTAAATTCGCCTGGTAGGTCATGAAGGCTGGAGCAGGAATCACAAAATGACAGCTTGTTGGAACAGCACCTATAAGCAGTGCTTCTCAGAACTTTAAAATGTACATGGATCACCTGCGAAGTTTGTTAGCCGGCTGACGATCATTGGCTAGGTCCGAGGAAGGTTCTGTCAGGTTTTCTTGAGAAGAACTATATACCTTAGTCCTTGGTTCCAAGCAAGAAAGAATTCACGCCAAAGCCAGGCTTGTGATTCAAATGAGTTTTATGAAAGTGAGAAGAAGTTTCAGGTTTACACAGGCACCCACAGGGACCCTTACCCCCGTCTGCCTGCTGGGAAGTTGCCAGAGAGATCTCTGTTCTGGGCTCCTGCCTTTTCAGTCCTTTGGCGGGGAGGCGTGGTGGATGAGCCTGGGCCACTCCATTAGCTAAATTGAATTCACCTGGTCTAGGTGCGCCCACCCAGGTGCAGCACTTCTGGCCAGAAGCCTGGACCTCCGAGCATGCGCGATGGACACCCTTTCTCCTATACTATTCTACCAACAATTCTTGGGGACTGTATTTCTGACAGGTCTCAGGTGATACCAATTCTGCTGGTCCCGGGCCCCTCCCCTCCGGCCACAGTTTGATAGAGAGGTCTTGGAACACGTCTGATTACGAGTTTATTGGAAATCCCCACGTCTAAGCCTCTGAGTGGCGCCCAGGGTTAATGCCCTGGGTGGCTACATATAGCCCACAGGGTGGCGATTTGGGTTTGACAGGAAGAAAGATTAGGGATAAAGGGGGTCATCTCCATCAAACGCAGACGCCAAACAAAAGCTAGCTGACCATGCCACAATGAAGGGCTTGCAAAGAAGTCAGGCATGCATTAAACACCTGTGGGGTAAGTCCCAACTTGAGCCTGTGCAGACGAAGATCACCTTGCCCCCAGTGGAGGCCAACCTGGGCACAAGGCGAGGCACCAGCGACCTAGTATCACATATGCACCTAAATTCAGCCGACAGGATCAACCATACCTCCACTCAGTGGGGAGAAGTTGTAGACTGAGGGGGAACTGTGTCTGTCTTTTCGGGGACTCTCTTACAGGTCGGCGTGTGGGACCTCTCCTGTGGGTACGCGCAGCGCGCACACTCGGTTCAGGCACTCTTAGGACTCCTCTTTTTTTTTGGGGGGGGGGGGGCGCATCTCTGCTCTCCGGTGGTGAGAGTAGGAGGCCCAGCCCCACTGCTGGAATTGAACCTCCGTCCCAGTGGGCCGCAGCCCCGCGCACAACCTCTACGCCACCGGGGCTCAGCCCGTTGGGACTCCTCTTAAAGGCCATTTTTTCCATGTGGTTTTTCGTGCAACTTTGAAGCGCCTATTTTCAGTCTCGAACTTTCCCAAGCCGTGGCCCCCTCTCACCCCCCACCCACCCCTGCACACTTTCCAGAGAGATTGTGAATTATCTGACACCGTAGTAACCGAAAATTCCCATTCCCTGAAAGTTACTGCGGATATCAAAGTACTGCAGCATGAATTTTTTCAGCGTTGGGAAACAAGAACCGAGATAAACCATCCCAGAAGTCACCGCCCTCCAAGAACCGCCGAAGGAAGGCAGGCCAGGTGATACACCCCAGGAAAATCAGCCATTGGAATCTTCAGCTGTGATACATAATCCAGGAGTCAAAATCAATTCCGCAAGAAATGGTTATAGGGGTTTATGTTTGGGGCCCCATCTCAGCTTCACTGCATTGGAATCAGGCGGGTGGGGAGAGGGCACTAGTTGGGTTTTGTTTTACATTCCCCAACCGATCCTCAAGGGTGAGAACAGAAATCTGACGGATGAGGAAACCGAGGCCCAGAGAGGCTCCCGGAGTCACCCCCACAGGACTATGCCAGGAAGGAACCATCAACGATCAATTAAAAACCAGTGACCAAACCTCTGACTATAAAGTGAAACTGGGGCTGAGCCCCGGTGGCGTAGTGGTTGTGCGCGGGACTGCGGCCCACTGGGACGGAGGTTCAATTCCAGCAGTGGGCCTGGGCCTCCTCCTCCCACCACCGGAGAGCAGTGATGCCCCCCCCCCACACCCAAAAAAAAAACAAAGTAGAGAATGATGGTTGTAGAGTTCAGTGACTATACTAAAAATGACCCTCAATATACTAAAAACACCATGTCACCCTTTGACAGTACGGATTTCATAGTATGTGAACTATAATTCCATTTTCATAACACTGTTATTAAAAACAACAGTAGTTATTAAAAACATCTTGTCTCTTCCTTGCTCACAACACTGCCACAGGAGTGCTAGTAGGAGCATTGAGTCGTGGGGGAGGTCTGGGGGGCATGGGTGGGGGTAGGCATCAAGAAGCTGATGTCTGAGTGGATGCAGTCTCTGTATTCCCCAGCAGCCTCGGGCCCCACATTCCATCCCATGCCAGTCTGAGGGCTTCCTGCAGTCTTTATTATGCCTTTGGGGTTTCCTTGTGCAAGCTGGGATTGAGTTACCCAAGTTTCAGTCCCTGCCAGGTTAGGTGCATTTCAAAGGGAAGGCTTTTCTCATGCAAAAATGGAACTACAATTAAGTTAATTTCTTTTCATTTGAGAGACAAGGAAACAGAAAGTGAAACATGGTGCCACAGAAGTCATCAGTCTCATTTTATCATATTTAAGAGTTCATGAATATTTAAACTTCCGATCACAAGAAAGTCGGTTTGGGGGTGACAAAAACTCAGCAATCTCTAGATAATTAGCAGGCAAAATATTTTAAATAACTGCATCTTTTTCATTGGCCAACCTACCCATGAGAGAAGAGACTGGGAAATTCCATATTCCTAATCCTCTTCGTAGCAAAAGGCAGGAAAATGGGCAGGGAACACAATTTAAGGATGAAATGTCTGCATGAGATCTTGAAGTGTTGACTGTTCCCATTTTAGTCCAAAGGGGTTTCAAATAGCTTAAATTCTAGAACATTCCATGCAGGCAAGGGCATTCTATTCCCTCTAATTCCTACAATGCAATCACAGCCAATCAGGAGCCGGTTTTCCTAAGATGCTGCACTATGACTAATTCTTAATCCACCCACAATTTCAAGGCCATTAACCAACAGAGGAGTTCTTTATACAAAATTCTCAAAAAACTTGGAGAATCTGAGGCAGAGAGGACAATGCTGTAATTATTCTCTCCATGCTCCAGTGAACATAGAAAGTCTGCATACATTGATGTGAAGGCCAGCACCTCAAACCCAGTTTTCTGGAAAGAATCAAAGCCTCTTTTAGCACACAAGATCGTTTTCCAGCCCCACATGCAGTCCTCTTGGGTAGCGAGTAGCATGGAGGGCTGCTAACTTCAAAGTCACTGTAAAGTGATGGAGCGCCGCAAGAGATGAATGAGAGCCGAATTATAGCAAAATAAATATGTTTTATTGGGGAGGTACTAGCTCGGGCGAGGTCCAGGGGACGGAGGGGCTGGGGGCCGCTGGAGTCGCGCCAGGAGGCAAAATGGCTGCTCTTTTATAGCCCTGGGGCACCTGGGCAGGACTTTAGTGCCCATTTAAGGTAAAGGAATTGGAGGTTAAAGGTATGCAGGTCCTTACGGAATGCAGAGCAGGCTGCAAGGTTAGGGAGAGCTATATCAGCCTGATATCTGATTCAAGGAGATAGGGGAGGGTCAGGCTCAAAACAGCCACAGCAAGCCAACCTAACAGTAACCTTCTCAACTCCCCAACTCTTCCCTTGAGAGAAAGCAGAGAGAAAGCCCGTCCCATACTGGCAGTGGTGGGATTCAAAGAGTTTAACAACTTAATTCTCTGATTTAATAACGAATGTAAGTGACAGGTCTCTAGATAACGGACAAAAGAGGGGGTTGTCTTCCCAAATGCCTGAGCTAAATGAAAATTAACCATCCATGCCAGAATTAAGGGATTGGAAAGAAATCAGGCACACTAATTAGACACCTATGGGAAAATCCAGAACTGAGCATGCCCAGACCCAGGCCCCTAGGCCTAGTTGGAAGCCAATCTGGGCATACCCACCTTAGGTGTCAACAACATTGCATCACACAGGTGCATCTAAACTCAGCTAATAAGGTCGGCCAATACCCTTAATCATGCCTCCCGCTGGCGGGTTCACACACACCTGGGTGCCCCCTTGGGCCAGCTCAGCTATCTTGGCTTCTGGGGATTTACCTACTCCTGGCTCAGCCTGCTGAGTCCCAGCTCCTGTTCCCACATTCCTTCCATGTGTTTTTCCACGGTCCCCTGAAACGGTCATTTCCAGTCGCAAACTTTCCCACAACCTCGCCATGTGGCCTTGTTCCTTCCAGAAAGAGGTGTACTTTTTTGAGACTGTAATACCTGAAACTTCCCTTTTTCTCTTAAAAGTCCTTTGGGGAAAAAAAAAGCCCTTTGGATTACAAAAGTGCTTCTGCTGTGTGGCCTCTTTCAGCATTGTGAAGCAAAAAGCAAGGTAAATCACTCCAGAAACCTAACAAATATTTTTTTAAAACGATATAACAACGTATTCTTTTATACAGATACTACTTTGAAAAGGAATATAGTATACTATCTAGTTTTGTGTACTTCTAAAGAAGATGAGGCTGTGACTGTAGGAGAGACCAAGGATAGTCAGACTTGGAAGCTGAATCACTGCTGTGATAAAAACTTGAAGTTGTTCACCACAGGTTAGTCAGAAAACAAGGAAACTTGTGTTTGCTGTGCGCATAGGTGGGTTGTCCCTGGTCTCAGGTGATTGATTACATGGTTGATCTCAATTCTTGGCCCAATAAAATACCAGTCTGAGTGGGGCCCAGGCATCAGGAGCAATAACAGTTTAAATTTCCCAGGTACAGCCAAGTTTCCCAATGTATAGCCAAGTTTAAAGCCAAGGGACTAGATCAACAAATGCTTCTGGTAAAAGTCCAAGAACGGACAAACTACCATTGGAGTGTGAAATCATGCAAGGAAAATATAAGTGAATGAATATGGCTACATTCTATTAAAACAGATGCCAGACACTGGCATTGGAATTTTCTATCTCTTCAGATAGAAAATATTTAACCCACTAGACGAGCATTTCAGCAACTTGCTCTCAGTTAGTGCATCCAGTGGCATCACCCAGAAAAGTAACAATGAACTTTTTTTATAAAAGTACTAGCACTTGAACCTTGTTTTTTGTGACAGCTGATTTAAGAGAACAACCTGTGGCTGTGAAATTTTGTTTCCTGCTCAGGACAACTACAGAAACCATGTGATATTGAACATAGCTTTCAAGGACAGCGCTATGGGGCTGAGCCCCGGTGGCATAGTGATTGTGTGCAGGACTGTAGCCCACAGGGTTGGTGGTTCAAATCCAGCAGCAGCTCTCCAGGAGCAAGGCTGGGCTTCCTACTCCCACCAGGGTAGTGATGCCAAAAAAAAAAGAGCGCTATGGGAAAAAGTCGAGTGTACAAGTGGTTTTCTTATTTCTCAAAAAGTGAACTGTTGATTGATGACAAACTTCATTCTGGACGCGCAAACAGATGAAAATGTCAACTCATAGTGCATTTAGAATTGGTTTCACCGGGTCAGACTGTTAGGCAAGCTTTCTATTTAGAGGGTCTGCAAAGATTATTTTACTGTATGTCACAAAAAAAAAAGGGCCTGATTTATGACAGACGGGAAACTCCTTTCACCACTGTGACAATACACCTGCTCACTCAGCCTTCTCTTAGTGTGTGCCAATTTTTGGCAAAACCCAACACTCCATTCTTGCCCCATGTACCTTCTCAGCTGACCTTGGTCCTTGCGACTCTTTCATTTTCTTGAAAAAAGATGGACGTGAAAGAACAATGATTTGAGGGCTGAGCCCCGGTGGCGTCGTGGTTGTGCACGGGACTGCGGCCCACTGGGACGGAGGTTCAATTCCTGCAGTGGGGCTGGGCCTCCTACTCCCACCACCGGAGAGCAGTGATGCCCCCAAAACAACAACAACAACAACAACAACAAGTCAAAAAAAAAAAAAAGAACAATGATTTGAAAAAGCAGAAGAGGTGAAGAAAAAAAAACTGGGAAGTCATCCAGACAGATGAGTTTGAAAACTATTTCCAAGAATGGAATTGCAGATTTGACAAGTGTATTAACTGTAATGGAGAGTACTTTGAAGGGTATAAGGTTGTTTTGTAAAAATATTTAAATACATAGCTTTGAATAAAAATTCTGGGTTTTTTTTGTTTGTTTGTTTTTGGTTAACAACCTGTGTAAAACCAGGTGGAGGGGCCTGATTTGCTAGCCAGTAATGGTTTGATAACTCTCATACCAGGTCACATTTTGCCAAAAGGGGCAGGGGGGCCTGAAGATGTTCATTTAATTTTGATAGATGCATAAATTTGCACAAAGAACAAGGCATCCAGAGGCAAACTAAAGATGTCACTTTAAAAATTAAGGTGCTCCTTGGGCTGAGCCCCGGTGGCGTAGTGGTTGTGTGCGGGACTGCGGCCCACGGAGACGGAGGTTCAATTCCAGCAATGGGGCTGGGCCTCCTACTCCCACCACTGGAGAGCAGTGATGCCAAAAAAAAAAAAAAAAAATTAAGGTGCTCCTCACCCAAGCCCTGGAGTTCTCAGTCATGTCCTGTGCATGTGAAAGTTGTGCAAAAATGAACAAAGTCTGAAGAAGAACTGATGCCTTGGAATCAAGTATTGGTGAAGAATATGAACTGCTGTGAACTGCCGGAGAATAAAGCACATGTTATCACTGGGGACCAGACCAAGGGTCTCAACCTTCCTCATGCCTCACCCCTTTAATACAGTGCCTCATGCTGTGGTGACCCCCAACCATAAAATTATTTTCACTGTTACTTCATAACTATCATTTTGCTACTGCTATGAATCGTCATGTAAATATCTGATATGCAGGAATGTATTTTCAGTGTTACAAATTGAACATAATGAAAGCACAGTAATTCATCACAAGACAAGATGCCATTGTATATTGTGAAATATTTATTTCTAATTACAATGAAATGAAATTTGGCTTGCAGCATGGTGTAACATGGGTAACAGTCTTCACACTGGGTACTCGTATATGGGCATATCCGCATGTGGGAGGACCTGCCTAGAGATGGATTGAGGAGCGATGTCTTAGTTTCTCCAAGACCATCGGAAATATTTATTTTCCAATGGTCTTAAGCGAGCTCTGTGAAAGGGTCATTAGACCCCCAAAGGGGTTGCACCCCACAAGTTGAGAACCATTGGAGTCCCTGGAGCCACACATCCTGCTTGGGGGGCCTTGGAGCATGGGAAAGAAGGAGGAGAGAAGAAGCTGAATGAGAGGAATTGACTTGGTTAATGCAACCCCAGGCTCAGGATGGAGCAAGACTTCCTTCTGGTGCACATAAGAGCTTCTCTGAGTTGAAATCGACTTAACTGCACCTAACAACAACACAGATTTACTCAATGCCAACCATCACACGTCAATTAGCGTTCTTGCTCTCTGGAGCAAGATCAGAGAACAGCCACTGGGCAGGCTAGCCTTCTTGCTCCAGGAATGACCTAGGTTGAATCAGCTATTTGAAAGTAAAACTACATTGGAAATTCCCCAACTCCACTGCCCCTTTTAAAAGGTTTATTGTAAAACACTAAGTGAAAGTTTACAGAGCAAATTAGTTTCCCCTTTGATAATTTGTACATAAAGTGTTTCATGAAATCCACTCCACTTTCCATTTAGCTTTGAAGACTTTTGTTAGCACAGTTCACTGTTTACCTAGTACTTGCTGCTGGCAGGACACCAAAGGTCCTCAATTAAGACCAGTGTGCCTTGAATGCTTTCTCTTGCTAGTCTCCTCTTTGTTTTGCTTAAACAAACAAACAGCCACAGATCTACAGCTGGTAAATGGAACCTAGCTGAAACCGAATGGCGTTACTTTTCTTTATAACTATTTTTAGTTAGCTATAATTGCATTGACTATGTAGAATAACAACAAGGTTTGACAACCAAATGCATTTTTTTTTTTAAATTTTTGTTGCTCCATATAGAACAATTTTTTTTAATCATCTTATTGGGGGTTCTTACCATTCTTTTGGGGGGGGGCATCACTGCCTTTTGGTGGTGGGAGTAGGAGGCCCAGCCTTTGCTCCTGCGGAGCCGCTGCTGGAATTGAACCTCCATCCCAGTGGGTCGCAGTCCCGTGCACAACCACTATGCCACCGGGGCTCAGCCCCAAATGCATTTTATATTCATAGTTACAAGTATAATGAATTGATGTGGGGGGAGCAGGGAAAAATGAGGAGCTGATGCCAAGGACTTAAAGAGCAAATGTTTTGAGAATGATGAGGGAAACAAATGTACAAATGTACTTGACATACAATGGATGGATGTATAGATTGTGAGAAGAGTTGTATGAGCCCCCAATAAAATGATCAAAAAAACAAACAAACAAACAAACAAATTTTATGGCTTCGTCAGGCCTATTTTAGTCATCTAAGAAAAATTTTGTTTTTAAACATTTTAAAGTGGTTCTGTGTGGCAGATTTACCCACTGCAAAGCATCCTTTGGCCTCTTGATTGCTGTTTCCATGAGCATTGATTACAGGTCAAAGTAAGACGAAATCTTTCTATTCCAATTGTGACAATTTTTGTAATCTTTTCTTTGACTTGTAATGAATACATTATAAAGGCGGAAATAAAAGCTTCTGTGTTAGGGCTCGCTAGAGAAACAAAACCAGGACATTAATAATTCTGTCTATATATTTACAAAGGTAGAAAGATACCTAACATAAGAAATACACAGCTAACTAACCTATAAAGCAGTGCAAATGGCTCGGTACAACTCACTTGTGTGAGACAGCTAGTACACTGGCAGTCCTTTTGAGTCTTGAGGGCCACCGAGTCATCCTCTGAGAGCAATTCAGGCTATCCTGCCACAAGCAGTAAACAGCAAGGCAGATCACCAACAGTCAGCCAGATGACAGGGTCTGATAGTCCCCAGCTCCAGAGATGTATATTCCAGTAGCATGGTGAAGCAAGGATTGAAGGAACCTCAACTCACAGGGCCACAGTCCACGGATTAGGTGTCCCACGGGTGGTGCAGCTTGCAGATCAAGGCAGGGGACACACAAGGCAGCCAGCTGGTCTGAAGATCCAAGAAGGAGAGAAAGGTGAGGCTCTCTGAGTCATTATATCTCCGCCCTTCAATTGATCTTACATGTGCTCACTGGTCATGTTGTCACAACAAACCTTCTTATCTTTGGCCATGTTGGCACAACAAAACCACCTATCACAGTGTCATATTAAAAAAAAAATGAATTGGGGCTGAACCCCGGTGGCCTAAGTGGTTGAGTGCGGGACTGCAGCCCATGGGCTTGGCGGTTCAAATCCAGCGGCGGCTCTCAGGAGCAGCACTGGGTAGCACCCACTACCACTGAGGGCAGTGATGCCCACCCCCCCAAAAAATGAACTGATGCAGTAATGGTACAGATGAGCATCAGCTCATTAAAATGCACAGAATTTGATATAAAGTGGCACAAATAGTAAAGATGACAATTGCTCAAACCAGATGGTCAGCGGGTGGAACTCCCCAGTGACCCCACCACAGAAAGAGCTGGTGCTCTGCTTCCTGAAAGATTACAGTCCAATAAACCCGGCGAGGCAGTTCTATTTTGTCACATGGAGTCACCATGTGCTCAGGTCAAGCTGACCGCACCTAACTACAATGATTCTTATGTAAATACTCTGTATCTCTGTACAGAGGATACATAAATCCCACACAAACTTCAGAATGAGAATGACTGCCAAGCGGGAAAATGATCCTAGGGATCAAGGTAGAAATTGCAAGCCCAAGATCAAAGAGTTGGAAGAACCTAGGGTCACCAGGAGACTTTCGAAGGAGGTAGTTGGAAGACCTACCAATGTCTGTGGGTCTGTTGTTGTACAGTGACAGCTATGTGTTCCTATGAGTGCTATGCCACCAGCATTTGAACTACCAGCACAAGTACCACAATGGACAGTTTTCAGTGAAGCTTCCAGACTAAGACACCCTAGAAAAGCCTTGCTATCTACTTCTGGAAACCAGCTGATGGAAACCTTTTGGATCCCAGCAAAAGAGATCTCAATATAGAGTTGGAAATGAAGCCCCAAGGTGGAAAGGCACTCACTGCACCGACACTCATGCAGACCAATGATCGCGACGATGACAGAGGAACCCACAGTGGAAGAAGCAACCATGTAAGACCAACAGAGCAGCTTTTACCCAAGGACAGAGTACAGAGGGCTTGGAAAAGAGGAGAAATGGAAACAGGAAATGGGGAGGAAGTGGGAGGAGTAATGAGGATGCATTGAAGGGATGGCAATGGATGAGAAGCAGCAGGATGTGGATGAATTGTTAAATGTAAAACTACATCTGTAAACCTTCATCCAATTCACAATTAGAAGTTTATTTATACAAATATGATGTAGGACTTGGTGGTGTTTTTTATTTTTTTCTTTTGCACATGGTCACCGGAAGCGTAAGTTGACTCAACAGTAGTGAGAAGAGAAGGATGAAGAACAGGCATGGTGGGTGTGTGGCTGGGCAAAGTTTAGAACTCTCTACTATTTATTCTTCCTATCCCAACTGAAGGACACCAAAATTTAATTTTTTTTGTTTGTTTTTTGTTTTTGTGGCAGCATTGCTCCGGTGGGAGTAGGAAGCCCAGCCTTGCTCCTGGAGAGCTGCTGCTGGATTTGAACCGTCAACCCTGTGGCCCGCAGTCCCACACACAACCACTATGCCACCAGAGCTCAGCCAAAATTTAACTATTTAACTGCCCCCGCCCCCCCCCCTAAAAAAAAAAGGAATTCAGACATAAGGAGATTCTTCTGCAGATCCTATGTCAAGAGAGAAAAATATAAATAGGAAAGGAAAAAATACTTTGAATTTTATTTCAAATGGGTATGAAAACCAAACCCACTGCCACCAGGTTGATTCCTACCCCACAGCACAGAGCAGAATTGCCCTGTGGGGTTCCCAAGGCTGTAAATCATTACAGAAGTGGACTGACACATCTTTCTCTCAAGAGAACTAGTGGGCTTGAACTGTCAATCTTGACAGCCAAATGCTTGACCACTGCACCACCAAATCTAGCTCAAATCAAATACTGAAAAGATGCTGACTGCTAGCTCTGGTCTGAGGTTGTACCAGAAGTCTAGTCAGTACTGTGGCTGCCTTTTTTCCAAGTAGACCAGAGAGTCCATCTGTGTTAGTCCCAACTAATTAGAGAAACACATTCAGAGACATTCATATGTGTATAAGAAGGAGCTTTAGGGCTGAGCCCCGGTGGCGTAGTGGTTGTGCGCGGGACTGCGACCCACTGGGACGGAGGTTCAATTCCCGCTCACAGGAGCAAAAGCTGAGCCTCCTACTCCCACCACCAGGGCAGTGATGCCTAAAAAAAAAAAAAAAAAAGAAGGAGCTTTATATGTAAGAGCAATTAAATATTGAGAAAACATCCCCGCCCAGTCCAGATCAAGTCCATGTCCGATATTAGCCCAAATGTCCGATACCAGTCTACAAATTCCACTTCAGACTCACACAACACATGCAATGATGCCAAATGCAGGAAGATCACAGGCCAGTGGGTGGAAAGTCTAGTGGATCCAGTGGCAGTGGAAGTATCTTAATGTTGTCAGGGGTCTCCACATGGCTCCTCCAGACCCAGGACTCTGGCTCCAGCATTGTCACTCCATGTGGCTTGTCATCAGGAATATTGAAGCAGATAATGTATCTGGCCTCCACTGAGCTATTTATCTCTCTTGTGCCTCCAAATGAGGTCATTAAGCTGCAGACCTAATTGACAGGCTGAACTCCACCCCTTCACTCTCAAGTTGATATTAGATTATGTAACTACTATACCATTGAAAGAGCCTTTCCTAGAGCAGTTCCCCTACCCAGGTGGCCAGATGGGAGATTCAGACCAGAGGTGTTGTGTCATGACACTGACCCAATGGACAAGTTTATTGGAGCTCAGGTCATCGAAGACTGGCATTGGGGCTGTGTTTGACATCTTGATCATCAGCTCTCTCAGGAACCTGGCTTCCCAAGCAAAACTCTTCTTATATGCCAAGCTGATCTTTGCCCTCTCTGAGGCAAAGTGTCTCTTCTATTTAATGATGCACAAACCCCTACCCCCAATCCCCTTCACCATTGTTTCCTGGAAAAATGCTACAGAAACTGTTGTGATGTTGAACACAGGTTACAGGGACAACACTAAGGGAAAAACGCAAGAGTCTGAATGGTTTACTCATTTCAAAGAAGGTTCAACGTCAATTGATGACAAACCTCATTCTGGATCTCTGACAACTTTTGGAATGGATGAAAATGTTGTCTCATAGTCCATTTAGAGTTTGTTCCACTATGTCAGACTATTAATCAAGCTTTCCATTTAGAGGGTCTAAAAAGATTGAGTAACAGTGAGCAACACACAGGGCTGATTTGTGGCAGATGGGGTCTAGATTTGCCACACAGTCATCTCAGTGCACCAGCTTTGGGCAAAAAACAGCATGCCTCTCTTGTCCTACACATCTGACTCACCTGACCTCACTTCGTGCAACTTCTTTTTTTTTTTTTTTTTTTTTTTAGGCATCACTGCCCTCAGGTGGTGGGAGTAGGAACCCCAGCCTTTGCTCCTGATAGCTGGAATTGACGCTCCATCCCAGTGGGCCGCAGTCACTGCACACAACCACTACGCCACCGGGGCTCAGCCCTCATGCAACTTCTTGAAGAGGGACATGAAAGAACAACAGTTTGGCAAAGATGTAGAAGAGGTGTAGAAAAAAGTGAGGGCGGTTGTCCGAGAAACCAACCCCTAACATATCATCACGGGTCCAGTAGATGAAATTGTACAGCAATAATAAGTAAAGACTATATTAAAGTAATAGAAATGATGAGAGATGGAAATAAAGGAAGTCAGGCACATGCTAGCATGCTCACCAACTTGATAGCCA
This sequence comes from Nesogale talazaci, assembly GCA_004026705.1. Lineage (NCBI taxonomy): Eukaryota > Metazoa > Chordata > Mammalia > Afrosoricida > Tenrecidae > Nesogale > Nesogale talazaci. Next base: position 22,593 of record PVJH01028167.1, read on the forward strand.
TGATCTCAACAGCCAGGTCCACACACAGCATGGGCAGGAAGCTAGGAATGTCCGAGACTTCAAGTTTAATGCTAATCAAGGTTTATATCTACTTCAGGGCCATGATGACAGGTAACCACATGTCACAGAAAGGGACTATACAATAGGAATACACATCACAGGAAGGGGAAGTATAGTAGGCACAAGCATAACAGGAAGGGGATGAGCAAAGGGTATACATGTAATGGGAAAGGGAGGGACTAGGGGCATACATGTGATAAGAAGTGCAGACCCTAGACCCAATATGGCATCCTTGATCATCCTTGGGTGGGCTTGACCTCTGTGTTAGTCTGGGTAGACTAGAGAATTAAATCCATAACACACATATGAGTATAAGAAAGTCTTATATACAAGAGCAACTGTCCATTAAGAAAATATCCCAACCTAGTCCAGTCCAAGATCATAAGTCCGATATTTGCTCATCTGTCTGATTCCAGTCTATAAAGTCTTCTTCAGATTCATGAAGCATGTGCGATGACACCAGGACAATCACAGGCCAGTGTGTGCAGTCTTGTGTATCCAGTGGTGGTAGAAGCACCTCAGTGCTGACAGGGGTCTCCCCATGGCTCTTCCAGTCTCCAGGGCTCAGGGCCTATCAGCAGGCTGCCATGTGTCTTGTCAGTCGCAATGTCTTTCAGGGACTGAGTCTTGTGTACTGTCCATAGAGCATCTCCAAGGGACTGAGTCATAAATCTCTCACCTCCAAATGGGAAATACTGTGAGATTTCCCAGAATTCTCAGGAGAAAGCCATGCCCACACAGAGGTCTCATTGGCTATCTCCAGATTGACAGGCTAGACTCTACCCCTACACTCTCAATCCTGAAATTGACACAAGAGTATATGACCGCCACAGCCTCCCTGGGCTCCTACAAGGAAGTAGAATACTACCATCCTTATCAGAAGGGAGTGGTCCCAACTTAGGGTGGGACAGACTACACAGCTGATTATGCTAGATGGCTGAGGACCCTTAGGGAGAATAAGCCCTGACCTACTTCTGCTGACCTCCAAGTGTCTAGTCATTTGCCACTTGCAGCAAGCAGCTACGTTTGGCATGGATTTGGGGGAGACAACTTGGGAGAAATCATTCTGTTCCCCACAAGAGGTGCTCTCAGCCATTCAAACAGATGGGTTTGAAACATGTTTCCAAGAATGGAATTGTGGTTTTGACAAATGTATTTAGCGTAATGGAGAGTACTTTGAAGGCAACAAGATTGTTTTATTAAAAAATTAAGTACAAAGCTTTGAATTTTTTTTTCGCTTTTTGTACCCCTTTGTATGTATATTACAATATAAATATGTCTATAACAGTGTTTCCCAAAGTGGGCGATACCACCCCCTGGGAGGGACAGGGAGTGCTCCAACAATGATAGGTGCTTAACAAACAGATACCCATACTTTATTCTTGGTTATGGGCTACAATGCAAGTGTTTTAATTGCCATTTTTCTTAATTCAATTTATTTTCAAGATAGGAGATGGTAAACCAAATATGTTTGGGAACCTATGGTAAAGAATCCTGATTATAGCTATGGTTTAGTAATAGTGCAAGGGTTATAGATGCCATGCAAGCTCTAAACACTCAGTCAGTGTATTAGTCCGGGTAGGCTAGAGGAACAAATTTCATAGACATGCATATAGGTATAAGGAAAAGGTTTATATACAAGAGGAACAGGACATTGAGCCCAGTCCAGTTCAAAGTCTTAAGTCCGATATCAACCCATATGCCCGAAATCAGTCTATATAGTCTCTTTCTGACTCACGAAGTCACAGGTCAGTGGATGCAGAATCCTGGCACTGGCAGGGGTCTCCACATGGCTCCTCGCTTCCAGGGCTCAGGGTCCCTCAACAGCAGAAGCAACTCACCATTGGCAGAGGTCTTCATGTGGCCGCCCTACCTTCAGAAGTCTGGCTCCATCAGGGCAAAGCCGTGTGGTCTCTCTGCCAGCTCCTCCAGTTCCTCAGACGCTGCCATCTTGTCTTGTCCGTGATTCATCGTTTCTCAGACTAACTCCCAACAACTGGGGAAGATAGCTTCTCATCTTCACGAGGGAAATATCGTGAAATTTCCCAATAGTCTCAGGAGAAAGCCATGCCCATATTGAGGCCTCATTGGCTACTCAATGGCTCTCTCCAGATTAACAGGCTAGACTCCACCCCTACATTTCAATCATGAAATTAGCATAAGCACATGACCGCCACAGCTGGCAGCCTTTAAGTGAGGAGTTGGAAATCATCAACCACTTTGTGGGAGAAAAGACCTGGTGATTTGCTCCAGCAAAGACTTACAGCTTGGAAAACTCAAATAGGCTGTTCGACTCTTATTTTATACACTTGCTATGTTAGAAGCAACTTAATAGCAGTGGATTTTGGGGGATGGGGAGAGAGGGAGTAGGGGAGCAAGCCAAGAAAATGATAGGGATAGATAAGAATTTTCATAATGAAAACATAAGTACTAATATCCCACTTTGTAAATTGTGTGTGGGGCACATGCTGGTGAGATGAAAGTGTCACTCTGTCAGGAATGGTAACCTTTCCCATTGGCATTTTGAGTAATTATGTTCTCCTTTTTCTGGGGGGTGGGGGGGCGGCGCATCAGTGCTGTCTGGTGGTGGGAGTAGGAGGCCCAGCCCCACTGCTGGAATTGAACCTCCCTCCCAGTGGGCCGCAGTCCCGCGCACAACCACTATGCCACTAGGGCTCAGTCCTATGTTCTCTTTTATATTACTTGAGGAGCCCTGATGGAACACTGGATGTGTTAGGCAGGGTTCTCTAGAGAAACAAAAACAGGACACTTATGATTATATATAGATAAATGGATAAGATTATACAGCAAGAAGTTAATTAGTCCAACAACAGTTTAGAGGGCTCAGTTCAACTCACTTTCTTCTTTTTCAGGCATCACTGCCCTCAGGGGGTGGGAATAGGAGGCCCAGCCTTTGCTCCTGGGAACCGGAATTGAACCACTATCCCAGTGGGCCGCAGTCCCGCACACAACCACTACGCCACCGGGGCTCAGCCCTTCAACTCACTTTCATGGCACAGTTAATATCCTTAAAGTCCTTCAACTCATGCAGACTGCCAGTCTAAGCGTAAGGAAGCAGACAGGGGAGTCTTCCCTCAGGCAATACAGGCAGCGTCTGCCCAGAGGTAGTAGACAACAGGGTGGGTCACCAACCGTCAGTAGCAATGGAGCTTAGCAAAGCAGGGCCCAATGGGATCTTGAACTGAAGCAATGCACAGCAACAAGATCCACCAGCCTCAAGCTCAAGCAATGTACACACCAGCTGTGTGGCGAAGCAGGTCTCGAAGGAACCTCAAGCTCTAGCAATAGGATTCATGGGTTGGCTTGGTCTACAGGTAGTGCAGCACATGGCTGAGGCAAAGAACTAGCACACTGATCCATCACCAGGGTGGAAGAAAGAAGGGAGCAGGTCTTGGTTGGAAACCATTTCTCTTGATGTCTTCCAATCAACCTGATAAAACTCCACCCTCTGACTTAGTTGGCACAGTAGCCCTAACTTTCATAGTGGATTAGGAGGTGGACTGCTAATTGTAAGATCAGCAGATCAAAACTACTAGCCACTACATAGGAAGCGGAAGAGGCTTTCAGTTCCAGCAAGCCTTTACAATCTTGGAAACACATGGGGTAGTTCTTTCCTGTACAATAGATTCACTATGAGTTAGAAGGGATTGACTGGCAGTGAATTAGGCTTATACACTTGATATCTATATGTAATACTATATATATATATATATATATATATATATATATATATATATATATATATATATATGGAAAATCTGGTGAGGAAGTTTTCAGAGGACATCCGGGACCCCTGCCTGTGTTCTGAATGACTGAAGGGTAGGGAGAGGTCAAAATAGTCTTACTTCTGACAGCCACTAGGTATATTGACATAAGTGGACGTCCCAACGGAACTGGGTTCCCTCCCCATTTCATGCAAGTAGCACATGGCCCTATGTGGGTCAACTGATGCACAAGGGCTCACTGAGGCAAAAGGGTCCAGAGATACTAAACCTCAGAATTGGGTAATCTTGCCAATAGGCACACTTTTATGTGGCATTTTGTGCTGAATGGAGTGGGTTGGCCCCTCCACGTGGCCTGGAGAGTGCAAAAGTTACTTGCTCTTTACAGAGCAATGACTAATGGAGGTGCTCACGCTGTGTTGAGCATGCCCGATTATTCCCCACCTATCAGGACGTGCCATCTCTCCAACACAGAGGACGAGTAGAGGGACCCGGCAGAGCCCAGACCCTTAAGTGTAGAGAAAAGCATTTCTATCATTAATATATATATATGTGTGTGTGTGTGTGTGTGTGTGTGTGTATACATATACTTTCCATAAAGCATTCCAGGAAACAAGACATCCAGGAGACTTGGGCTAGCATGAGGAGATTTCATGGGGAAAGGGACCCTCGGGCTTTCAAACAAATAAACATTTCGACCAGCAGGCAGAGCACTGAAAACCAAGCCAATGAAGTCCACATGTATTTCCCCCATGGGTGTCCCGGCCTGCGGGTCCGTAATTCGCAAGTCCTGGAAGGAGGAGCGGGAATTGGGGGCACAGGAGACGCGAGAAATGGAGACAAGACAGGCTTCTGATCAAGTCTCTTTTATTGAGGCAAAACTCAGGGTATATATAGCCAATGGTCAGCAGTAAAGGTCACAGCTCATGCTAATGAGGTAAAGTCAACAGGGGGCCAATCCTAGACAGTGCCAAATAAGGCACGCAAAAGGGGCTGTTTACAGTTACAGTTAACAGTTTACAGTTACTGTTTACAGTTTACAGTTTAAAGATAACAGACTACTACTCTTAGGTGATTAGCATATAGTTACTGACAAGTGAAGGTTAGTGAATCTGCAAGTTAAGCTTCAAAGGGCAGGGCTGTTTACAGTTATAAAGATAATAGACTACTAAGCTCAGGCAACAAACAGTAACAGAGTTCAGACTAGTGACTGTAGCAAGGTCAAACATGTCCGGGCTGGATGGCTCCGGACAGGTCCCCCTTTTTTATTTTTTCAAATAATATCCTCCCGGGAACTCTGCCTGTCTTAGGTTGCCAGGACACACACTCAGTCCTTACCCGTCATCGGTCAATGGCCTTCTAATGTGACCACGGCCTGTCTTAGGTTGGTAAACAGTGCTCCTGATCTTACCC
>PVJH01028168.1:0-27677 GCA_004026705.1 Nesogale talazaci
TCAGTGAGTTGATTCCAACTCATTGTGACCTTATAGGGGAGAATAGAGCCATCTATTTGGGTTTCTGAAGCTCCAAGGTTTTACTGGTGCAGAAAGTTTCATTATTGTCCCAAAGAGCACTTGATGGGTCTAACAGTTGGCTTTCAGTTGGCAATAGACAGAAGCCCAACTCCTAACTGACTGTCCCCCTGGTGGGGTGGTTCTGGCATGCCTGGAGGTTTCCTCTGAATGGTCCACCCTTTTCTGTTTCTGGATGTGGGTGAAACAAAATACCACAAATCACATGACTTATAACATTGGACACTGTTACCTCACAGTTCAGGTGGTTGAAAGCTCAAGTTGTCAGCAGGGTTGTGTTTTCTGTACACCTGTATGGGATGTGTTTGCCTTGTCCTTCTTGACTTCTGGTAGCTTCTTGGCTTGCAGATGTCACATCCTATGGTTTTCTTCCCTGAACATATCTCATCTCTGGTATCTTCTCCTCCCTGGTGAAAATGCAACTCAGAGGGCCTTAGAATCTCTTTCAGTGTGACCTCATGGTGTCCTAACTGAGAAAAAACAAGGTCATTGAGACTCCGACATATCATTTTAGATGTCCCAATTCCATTCATAACACTTGATTAAAGATTAAAGATTCATAGCATTTCTCAGTTTGGATATGACATTTGATGTACCTGTGGAACCCTGATGCAGATGATGGCTTGCCACATTTGTCTGTTCTCCCTTGCTGCAAGGTGGAGCTATACTAGAAAAATAGCTTTCAATCAGTGATTAAGTTTCCATTCCCCCTGCCTCAGGGGGACTTAGTTGGACCAATAAGAGGTAAGTCCACTGGAGGGCTATCACTTCTATGCAGATTGCCAGCTCTGCAGTTTTCCATGTTCTCTTTGACTTCTGGGTCAACCATAGAGCCTAGTGATCATAGGGCGAGTTAACATAAGACATACAAGGAGTCCAAATTTTAGAGACACCCCTTGCAAGACTCAGAAAATAAATTAAAAAAAATTTGTAAGTTTGAAACCACTGAGACTTGGCATGCTTTTTCATTTGGTATCACTGACAGTGGCATCCAAGATCTGGACTATATTTGCAGTCATTGAGCTGGATCCAGAATGTACCACAAGTAACTGGATATAAAGGAAAATTTCTAGTTGAAATTCTTAAGGGATCAGATATTCATCTCATAGTATTCTTGTCTCACGTTAGCAAGTCCCTCCGTTTTCTCTATTGGCATCTTTCCCACATGACCTTGTTGGTCTTCAAACAAGCGTGAGATTTCAGCATGCCCTAGTTCAATCATTATGCTCACCTCTATTTTGCAGAAGCAGGAGCTGCAGCTCTGAGAGCTTAAGTCATTTTTCTGAGGTATCAGCTGAATGTGCTGCAGCTTCTCTGGACCACAGAGGAAACAGAAGCGCAGAGAGGTCATCTATGTGGTTTTGCCAGGGCCACCCAATGTGACATCGTTTGACTTTACTACTGTCTCTCTTCTCTGATAGAGTTGAGAGGGGAAATTGTTCTGCAAAGGACGGTTCCTCCTTCCAATTGCTATGAATTAAACAATATTTTCATATTAAAGATGATTCTGTGCTGTTTAGAAAAGGGAAGGTGTTGATGTTGAAGGATGACTGAAGCCCTGCCAGGTTCCAGTGTTATAAATGAGCATGGTTTTAATATCAAGTGGGAGACCTGACAATCACCTCTCCAGAGGGGAGGGACTGAAGCAGCTCAGCTCTGAGTAGTTGCGTGAACAACATGAGAGACACATCTGGGTCCCTCTAGCTTCAGTAGGGAGAAAGACAACCGGATCCCACACTGATCAAGTGCTGATTAACACCTTCTGTCCTTCTCTATCCTGTTCTGATACTAACCATCCACACCAGGAACTCCACTTCTCTCCTGGGTTCATTAGCTTATGGCAAGTCTCACACACAACTCACAGACAATACCCACCAGTGAGGAGCATTATTATGAAAGTCCACAGGTTACCACAATTTAAGATCATAAATCAGTAAGGACGCAGTCTTTGGACCACTGCAGTGCCTCTTCTAAGGTCGCAGCCACATCTCTCTCGGATCCTGAGGCTATCAACCATATTGATTTTTGAATGCAGCCTTGTTTGGGGGCAGAAAGACCCATTGACTGCTCTGCGTCAGAGCTCCCTTGTCTGTGTTTTCAATGTTGTGGCCTCTGCTGCCTCCATCTCTTCAGACAGGGATCATGTACATATCTCACTGGTAGCTGCTTTTTCCGTGATGAATTCAGAATTTCTCGCAGGTCCTGTTTCTGAGAAAGCTTTCTTATAGTGAGAGGAGTTAAATTAGCTGATGTGTTTGGGAACGGTGTGAAGATTCTAAGCTGTTATGTGAACGTAATTGTTTCTTAGTCTCACATTTGATTGTTTTGATAACTTCCATAGTTCATAAAACATCGCCTAAAAAAAAGTCAGCTACTGCTAGGGGTCACATTGTGCACTCTCCACCCCAACCTTAATGGAAATACTAAGCCCTGTATTATAGATGTATTCCTATTTGGGGAAAGTGTTTTTTTAAAAAAAATGTAACAGAGCCCATGTCAACATAGGGTGAGACTAGACTCTACCATTGAGTGAAAGAAAGAATAGCCTGGTTACAGAAGATACTTAGCAGAAATACAGGCATTGAGCAATGATGACGGAAGCCGCTGAATCTACAAACCCAGCATCTCTGAGAATGCTGGCTACTAGAAGTGCACATGGATAAGGAAGACCTACCTTTGGAGACACACTAAACTTGGGCAGGTAGTCTCCAGAATTATGAGAAAGTGAATTTCTGTTCTTAGAAGTCACCAAGTTGGGCTATTTCTGCTAGAGCAGCCCAAAACAATGAAGACTGACACCTTTGAATTAGACTCCTTGTTGGGCCTTTGAGAAATGTTTAATCTCCTTCAGGGTCAACTTTATCTTCAATAAAGGGGAAACAGTGCAAAAGACTGGACTGTAAATGAGTGGTATTGAATGGTATTATTTAAATCTCTCATAGCCTATTTGAACCAACATAGTTGATCCATCATATAGGGCCCTGCTTTTTCGGCACAACCATTTCTCTATCTCCAATGTAATGTGCATAACACTTGATTGTTTCTCAAGACTGTTGTCAGGGTTAAATTAGCCGATGTGTTTGGGAACCGTGTGAAGATTCTAATCTGTTATGAGCATGTAATCATATAGTCATCATTCTTCCAGAACTTTGCATACGAAAGATATTTTAAAAATGATTGTTGAATCCAATTAGATGAAATCAAGCTTACTTGTTGAAATTGTTTGTTTTTATCACCCAATGTAATCCACAAGTATTTCTCTGAATCAAAACATGGACATTTTTGAACATTCAGGTATTAAAGAAAGGCAAACAACCTAAATATTGACTTAAAATCACAGCGTCTACAATGGATGAGGGATAGAAAGTTTTGATGCAACTGTCTTGCATAAAACTTTTTGATGAAAAATAGGTAGGTGAAACAGATACACTAAAGAGTATTTGTTGACTGACCATGCCCTCACATAAAATTCAGTTCACAGTCAGGTTTTCAAGTAAGTATTTTCATTTAGAAATAATGCTGTTTTCTATGCAACTGAAATCAAGTATAAGGAGACACAGGGTAGGCAATATGAACATACCTCTCTGAGGGCAATGCTTCTATGATTCTCATGACTTCTAGTCTAAGTGGCCTGTTCATTCTCCTTACAAAAAAAGGTACAGTAATCAGATGGGGACATTTGGCAGAACCTATTATCAATGCTGATAAGAAGTAGATGATAGCTGGCACCATCAGCTGACATCACTACATGGACTCAGGCACACATTTGTCATCAATGATCATATCAGGAAGGCAGGCATGCAATGTTATGATTTTATGTTCCTTGAAGCCTGATAACTGATCTCTTTGACACCTCGTGGTCAGACAAGCCAGTGTGATTCTTCCATGTAGGCTTTGTTGTTTCTGAGCTAGATGGATGCTTGCTAATCTTCAAGCCTTTAAGACACCAGATGCTACATCTGTTGATAGCTGGGCACCATCAGCTTTCTTCACCACATTTGCTTATGCACACCTTTGTCTTCAGTGATCATGTTGGGAAGGTGAGCATCAGGGAATGCCAAATTAATAGAACAAAGTGTTCTTGCATTGAGGGAGTTCTTGAGTGGAGATCCACTGCCCATCTGCTGCCTTAATACTAACCCTATAAATGTATGCAAATAGATCTTCCCCCATTATAATATTTACAAGTGCTCACCTTTGTACATTCCTGTATTTAGATCTTTAGAAAAGCCTTTTTACAACCCCCCACCCCAGTTCTTTCCTCTCTTTCCTTTTACTTTCCTATCATGCTCAGTCTCCATGTGGTTTTCAGTATTTTCTCTCTGTTACATTACTCTTGATCAATTCCTACCATGCTACTCATACCCACTTTATAACTGATTTTGAATATCTTGCTGTTCCTTTTCTGAAGATGGCTGCCTATTAAAAGATGTAACATCTGGAGTCTTAAAGGCTTGTAAGCAAACAAGCAGCCATCTAGCTCAGAAGAAACAAAGCCCACATAGAAGAAGCATACTTGTTTCTGTGATGATGGGGTGTTGAAGGGATCAGGTATCAAGCATTAAAGAACTAAATACTATATCAATATAAACTAGGGGGAGTACAGATTGGGGACCCAAAGCCAAGCAATTGGTGAAGTGACATACCCTTACAGAGGGGTCTCAGGGAGAGATGAACCAGTCAAGGTACAGTGTAGGAACAATGAAACATGCAACTTTCCTCTAGTTCTTAAATCTTTCCTCCCCTCCCACTATCATTATCCTAATGGTACCTTACATATTCACCTAGACCAGAGGATGTACACTAGTACAGATAGGAGCCAGAAACATGGGAAATTCAGGACAGATGATCCCTTCAGGATTAGAGGTGAGAGTGGTGATACAGGAAGAGTGGAGGGAAGATGGAGTAGAAAGGGAGAACAAATTGCAGGTATCTACATATAACCTCCTCCCTGGGGTATGGGCAACAGGGATTGGGTGAAGGGACACATCGAACAATGTACGATTTGACAAAGATAACAACAATTTGTAAATTATCATGAGTTCATGGTGGGGGGGGAAGGAGGTGAAATATGGGGAGTTGAAGAGAAGGAGGATGCTTTGAGAATGCTAAGTAGGAGGGTGCTTTTCAAATAATGATGGAAACAAATGTGTAAATGTGGTCTGCATACAATTGATGTATGTATTGATCGTGATAAGAGTTGTATGAGCCCACAATAAAATGATGTATATAAAAAAATAGGTAGGTGAAAGCACAATGACGCTGACCTCTTCCTCAGATTAGCAATATTCTGAAAAATGATACAGAACTATCTTGAAGGAGAAAAGTTAGACTTTTTACACAGGTCATATGTTTAAAGAGTCTTAGGCACTTTGCTGATTATCGCATTTATAGATCGATTTATAGTTTACATAATACATTTTTTGAAACTCTGTCAAGAACAAAGGCTTAACGATAGCCTACAACATACATCGGATACAATCTTGCATACCCAAAGTAACCTTTTGACATCTAACAACAATGTACTTTGTCCTGGATTAGGCTATTGTACAAAAAGTTTTAATTGTTAGTGAGATGATGAGTGCTCAAGTCATCACTTCTTTCCTCTCTGGTCCTCGTAAACATAAGAAAATGCTGAGTGTGCTACATCAGATCATCGTTCATGCTAACTTGTTGAAATCATGCTTTGCTCATTTGATAGATAATGGCACTCAAGCTCCTAGAAACACTATCTGATAAATGGATATTCAAACATACCTTTTTATTTATTAGGGTCATGCCCTATGTGATGCTATTAGTCTACCTGAGAAGGCAACTGCTCTCGGTGTCTTATCCTTCCTGGTTGATTCTTCCTTAGCTTAGAGAAGAATATTAAGCCACAAATAATGATGCTTAGTACTAGGGCCAGTTGTTGTCAAGTCCAGAATAGACTCAAAGAGTCAGGCTCGTGTGTGTCAGAATAAAAGTGTGCTGTGTAGGATTCTCATTGACTGTTCATTTAGAGACAGAGTACCAGGTCTTTCTTAGTATGTATATATTTACCACTGATGGGAACTAAATTCAGGAACCAAGATTTTGAAGGGTGTCATTTCTGACTTTTCCTGAATATCTGGCTTTTTATTATTGGACCTGAGCTTGTGATCTCTCATAGAAGAGTATGATTCAATTTAATTTAAGTCAACAAATATTTCTACTAGAGAGGAACAAGGTGTCTCTCTGACATATCTGCCTTGATCCTAGAGCTGTGTTAGATTTTAGGAGAAGAGCAAAGTGAAAGGTGTGGAGACTTTGATACTGAAGGACCAGGTGGCATCTGCATGAAGAGACGCAGTTTTACATAAGAATTATCTCTGCAGATTAAGGGCAAGAGGCAGAGGCAAGGGGTAGTGACCAAACCAAACAAACCACCACCACCACCACCACCACGACCTGCACCACCACCACCATGCAATAAATAAAGGAAGTGCAAATTTTCAACAATCTATGAAAGATGGAAACCATCATGTCTAGGGAAAAGTTTGGAGAGCTGTATTATTTCAACTATCCAGGCATAAGAAGGAAAGTGACATTTGGGAACCACTAGAGGAGCCTCGCTGGCACAGAAGCTACAAATTGGACTGTTCACCTCAAGGTCAAAGTTTGAAACCCCCAGCTGCTCCATGAGCGAAGGAGGAGGGGCTCCATCTCATACAATCTTGCAGTCTCAGAAACTCAGAGAGTCGTTTGTATTCTCTCCTAGGAGGTTGCAATGAACCAAAATACACTCCATGGCAGCGAGTCGGGGTCACTTTGGAGGAGAGTGAGAAGGACGTGGATTGTGGGTTTGAATTTGAATTCTAGTTCAGCTTTCATTTCCTGGGGCACTAAGCTTAAGAGAAAATTTTAATGAGGAGAGTTTTACTGGAGTGTGAGATTCCAGAGCACATGTGGGAATGAGAGAGAGGAGAGGAAAAGAAGTATGGCTATGGAAGTTGTTGGTAGATGCCAGAGTCAGTTAGGACACACAGTGATCCTGTGCACAGCAGCATGGAACCCTGCTTGCTCCTGAACCAGCTTCACAATTGTACTGATGCTTGAGCCCATTGTGGCAGCCACAATGTGTGTGTGTGTGTGTGGGGGGGCATTGACGGTAGCGGAGAAAGGTCTAAGTATGTTCAATGACTTGACAATTGTATTATGGCTGATTTTTCAATCCTTTACTACAATCTAAAAGCATCTGAAATGAAGGTGCAGATCTTCAGCCTTGGGACTGCAAAGGGAAAGACCTTTCTACCCAGTTCAGACTGCACAGAAGAGGACACGTGAAGTCTACGGCGAAGAATGACAATGAGGTAGAATCATGCTCAGAGTCTCAGCCTAATAGAGACACTGCTCATGCATTGCTTCTTGAAGGTGGCCTATGTTGGTGCATTTGAATTATGCTTTGGAACTGTGGCATTGCCAAAGAACATTTAAAGTAGCATTAGCTGCCAGAAGAATAAACAAATCTTTATTAGAAAATGTGTAGGCAGAAGACTCATTAAGAGAAAAGATTGCAAGACATTAACTCATGTACTTTGGACATGTTATCAGGACAAACTAATCCCTGAAAAAGGATATTATGCTTTAAAATGGAAAATCAGTGAAAAGAGATTACAGTGGTTCCAACAATGGGCTCCAAACTAGTAACACTTATTAAGTTGGTGTGGGTCCAGGTTGTATTTCCTTCTGTTTGTTGTACCTGGAGGCTCCATTCATGAGAATCAGTTTGATGATAAAAGTGAGTGAAGAAAGACAGTTTAAAGAATGGTAAGACAAGGAATCCCTGTTATTTTAAGCTACTTCCAGGGTTACTGGTTAGATGGATCAGGTTATATTTGACTTAACACAGCTTCTACCACACAAACTAGCCATAGGAAAGTGTAAGTGAAACTCCTTCCCCACTCCTTCTTCCTTTTAAATACACAGATTTCTGAATCCCTCTGGGAAAGCTTGCCTCCTCCAGATACCTCCTGGGACTTCCTATAAGGACCTCTCATTTCAGCATTGAAGAGCAGAAATAAAATTTGAGATTGATCTGGAGATGAAAGGAAAGTCCACACAGTAAAGGCAACAACAACACAAAAGTCGCCTGGTTTGCTCTGGGCAGAGCAGATGAGGAGGCTTGATCTTCAAATACAGATCTTTTCATCAGAGACTCGACAGAGGAAAGATAGATTTAATGCATTTTTTTAACATAAAGGGCATAACATCAAACCTGAAACATGTGTACTAGAACAAGAAAAAAATAAAAAAATTCACAAGCTCTCTAAGGGTCTTAGATGCATAGCTGTGTAGAAGGGGACATCAAAAAGAAATGAAATTGAAAGATAAATGCCTTTTCCACCAGTGTTTTGAAATTTCTTCTATATGCACTAATTTTAGTTTCTTTTTCTTTAACAATCAGGGTGGCAGGATGATTTGAGGCATCAGTACACAAGGTGGAATTAGGTGCTTCCCCAACTTAGAAATGAGGTCATTCCCTGAGCCACCAAAATCTGGCTTAATCTCCTCTCAAACGAAGAAGTAGGTCAACCTCCTCCAAACATCCTACAAAACTTGCTGAAAAGGGAGAGAAGTGACCAAGTCTACAAGGAACATGGATGGGGTTGTAGGCAGGCAGGTTATATGAGCTCATTCATTCATTGATCCAATTTCTTGTGCTAGCTATTGCCAGTAGCTGGAGACAGGTGAAAAGGATCCTGTCTCACCAAATGATGGTTTTTATTTGGGTTTAGCATGATGCCTGAGGACAATTGGTGCAATGCTTTATCTTAATAGAAGTCATATGGGGAAGCAAAATTGCTTATGGCTCTTCTATCCATTTCTCTCTAACTACCACCAAATGATTAGCTGGTATCATACAAATAATGTGTAGAGGATTCTTTTTATCTTGACTTGTGGTAACCTGTTAACCTTCCTAAGACACCTGTACAACTGAGTTTTGTGTGGTCATTTGGCAACAGATGACCAAAGTCAGGAGAGAAGTACAGTGAGTGCTGTGGAGGAATGGCTGGTGTCAGAAAAGGGTCTGAAGCATGGAGGTGGAGGAGTGGTTTACCTCTTCCACATGGCATTTGGCCTTGAACTGGTGTGAAATTGACTCCTCTATCTCTTTTGCATAGCTGGTAGAGGTCAGATATAGGTTCCATGCCTTTACTCCAGTTAACCTGTTATTTGCTGGAAATATGGTGTTTGAGACTGCAGCTACTTTTTAGAAGTGGGAGGGCTTGCTCTACATGACGTTAGCATGTATAATACTGTCACTGCAGTCAAAATAGTGTGGTACTGGTGTAATGACAGATATTCAGACCAATGGAAAAGAGGTAAAGCCCCCCAAATAAAAACACCAGTGTTTTGGTAAGGGCCCCCAAACTGTCAACTGAGAAGGGAATGTTCTCTTCAATAAATTGTGATGGAAAAATGGATATCTCCCTGCAGAGAAATAAAGCGAGACCCTTACCTCACTCCATGTACAAGAATAAACTTAAGATGGATCACAGGCATTCAGGTAAAACCCCAAACAATTAGGGTTATTAGTGAGGGCACTGGGACAAACCTGAGAAACTTGGTATAAGGAATACAGAGGCTAACAGAAAAAGGGGAGGATACAAAGACAGAGGAGTCACACACATTGACAAGTGGGATATACTGAAGATAAATCACCTTTGAAAGAATTCATCTAGAGAGTAATAAAGGAGCCTACTGACTAGGAAACTTCTTTAGCAATGACGTATTGGACAAAGGCCTTATTACAAAAATCTACAATACTTCACAAGTTTATAATGAGAGAAAATCTGTCCACTGCAGAAGTGGGCAGAAAGACCTGAACAGAAGTTTCTCGGGGCAGAAATCTGAGTGGCTAATAAATATATGAAAAAAATGTTCCCGATCATTAGCCATCAGAGAAATGCAAATCAAAACAAAAATGAGATACCACCTAACACCCTCAAAGAAAACCCAGTTCAAAAAATCAGAAAGGAACAAGAGTTGGTGGGACTGTGGTGAGACAGGAACTCTTATCCACTGCTGGTGGATCTGTAGGTATGTATAGCCTGTAAGGAAACCAATTTGGCAATATCAAAAAATAGATGGAAATTTAGCTATCATACGAACAAGCAATCCCACTACTAGACATATACATAGAAGAGACAAGAAACAAACCCCAGACAAACAAACAAGCGGACCAGACACGTGTGGTCCAATGCTCATTGCAGCACAGTTTACAATTGCAAGGAGCTGGAAACAACCCAAATTTCCATCAACAGACAAATGGATTTAAAAATGGTGGTACATACATGCAAAGGCGTACTATGCATCGCTGAAAAGCAGGGGTGGACACGTGAAGCGTCTTGCCACATGGGAAGAGCTGGAGGAAAACACGGTAAGTGAAATAAGCCAAGCATAAAAGGACAAGTATAACATGAGTCCGCTGAGTTAAACTTTAAAAAAAAAACCCACAAAAGTGGCATAGGGATAAAGCTACTGTATACAAAAATCCCAGTGGGGAGATCAAGGTAGTATGGCAGGGGTCAGACCAAATTGAAAGCTACATATGACAGCCAACTAAGAAGGAGGTGGGGTGGGGGGAAGATAGCAATGTCCAGTAGCAGGGGAACAGGACTCAGCCTCTCAAGGGGAGGATAGTCATTATATCTCCATGGGGAAAACACTGGATTGAGTTGAGATTGCACCAGGTCTGACTCCATCACACTGAGGCAAACCGCTAAGGGCATGGAGCAGATGGAAGGGGGCCGGTGGGGGGAGGTGAACACAGCATGGAGGTCCAGAGGGAGTATCAAGGATGGACCTGGGGGGCAGGGCCTGGAATCCCATCAGACTCAATCAGAGGACACTCCTAGAGCTCAACAAACAGGCCTTGAACTATTAACAGGTTTTTCTTTATATATATATATATATATATATATATATATATATATATATTCCTGGACATTGGTTTTTTTCTTGTTGCTGTCATCGTTTTGTTTTCTTTTGTGCTTCGCCTTGCTGTGTCTTGGTTTCTTGTGCATATTATTATCTCTGCAGGCCTATCTAGATAAGATAGGCTGGATGATCAGTCTGCAGGGGAAAACAATAGGACTAGTGGTTCTGAGGGGTTTTTGGAGGAAGGGGGAAAAGAGGTGGTGTTGACCAACCCAGGGACAAATGATCAGCAAGTTGTCCAAAATCAGTGACAAGGGATGTGTGAGAGGCCTGGGAGGGATTGATCAAGGGCCATGTATCCGAAAGAAATTACTGAAACCCAAACGAAGGCTGAGCGTGATAGTGGGGTAAAAGGGAATATAGGAAAGAACTTAGAGGGAAAGGGCATTTACAGAGGTCTAAATATAAGCAGGTACATAGATAAATATATTTATATATGGTGATGGGGAAATAGATCTATGTGCATACATTTATAGGTTTAGAACTAAGGCAGCAGACAGGCATTGGATCCCCTTAAGACAAGAACACTTTGTTCTCTTAAATTGGCATTCCATGATGCTCACCTTACTGACATGGTTGCTGAAGACAAATGTTTGCAAAAGCAAACATGGTGAAGAAAGCTGATGGTGAACAGCTATCAAAAGATAATGCCTTTGAGATCTTAAAGGCTTGAAGGTAAACAAGCGGTCATCTAGCTCAGAAGCAACAAAGCTCACATGGAAGAAGAACACCAGCCTGTGTATTCATGAGGTGTTGAAGGGATCAGGTCTCAGGCATCAAAGAACTAAACAAAATATCATTGTAAATGAGGGGAAGAACAGATTGGGGACCCAAAGCCCATCTGTAGATAATGGACATCTCCTTACAGCAGAATAGAAGGGAGGAGAGAGTCAGTCAGGGTGCAGTGTAGCAATGATGAAACATACACATTTCCTCTAGTTCTTCAATGCTTCCTTCTCCTCACTATCATGGTCCTAATTCTACCTTACAAGTCCAGCTAGAATAGAGGATACACACCGGTACAAATAGGAACAGGAACCATAGGGAATCCAGGACAGATGATCCCTTTAGGACCAGAAACAAATTCATAAATATGCATATGGATATAAAGGAAAGGTTTATATGCAAGAGGAATAGAATATTGAGAAACCATCCCAATCCAGTCCGGTTCAAAGTCATAAGTCCAATATCAGCCCATATGTCTGATATCAGTCTATAAAGTCTTCTTCTGACTCACAAGTCACGTGCAATGAGACCAGAACAATCACAGACCAGTGGGTGCAGAGTCTTGTGTATCTAGCAATAGTAGAAGCATCCCAGCACCGGCAGTGGTCTTCCCATGGCTCCTCGTTTCCATGGCTCAGGGTCCATCAGCAGTATACATTGGTGGTAGAAATATCTCAGCACTGGCAGGGGTCTCTCTGTGGCTTTTCTGGCTTCAGAGGTCTTGTTCCATCAGGGTAAGCCTGTGTGGCTTCTTCCCAGTCTCCTCCAGTTCCTAGGACTCAGGGTCTATGCTGCCATCTTGTTTTGTCAGTAGAACATCTCCAAGGAACTGAGCCTAAATTCTCTCACCTCCATGGTGGAAATACCGCAAGATTTTCCAGAATTCTCAGAGAAAGCCATGCCCATACAAAGGTTTCATTGGCTATCTCCAGATTGACAGGCTAGACTCCACCCCTACACTCCCAATATTTAAATTGACACACAAGTAGATCACTGCCACACCCAGGACTTAAATAGAAAGCAAATATTTTGAGAATTATGAAGCCAACAAATGTATAAATGGGCTTGACATACAATGGATGGATGGATGGATTGTGGTAAGAGTTGTATGAGCCCCCAATAAAGTGATTTAAAAACTCTTTTTAGTTGTCCTTAAATCTGTTCAAACTCCCAGCAACCTTATATACAACAGAACAAAACTGCCTGGTTCTGTGCTATTCGTACCACAATTGTTCTTATATTGAGAGTCCATTGGATGCAGCCAGTGTGTCAATCTATCTTGTCAAATATCTAACTCTTTTTTTTAATGCCTTGATACTTCACCAAACATGATGTCCCTCTGCAGGGACTTGTATCCTCTGACATGTCCTTGAGGCAAAATGTGGTCACCCTTGCCTCTAGGGAGCATTCTGGCTGTACTTCTTCCAAGACATATTTTTTTGTCCTTTTGACAGTCTATGGTGCTTTCAACATTCTTTGCAAATACCATAATTCAAATGCATAGATTCCTCTTTGGCCTATCATATTCAATGTCTGACCTTTCAAAAGCGTATGAGGAAATTGGAAATACCAGAACTAGAAGCACCACTGAAAGTTAATAATGTAAATTCCAGGCTTCCATTTTGGCTTGTGTCCACTGAATAGCTTTGGAACATTAGAAACCAAACGTCAGTCCCCTTGTTTGTTCACTGACTAGTTATTGTTTGTTATCTTCATCCTTGCATCACACAAATGATTTTCGGCTCAGAATATATTTGAGGCATTAAGTATTTGACAGAGAGGAAGCCTTTTTCAGGAGCCAATACATAGTCAGATCTCTGTATGTGCATATGAAGTGGGGTGAGATTGTTAGACACAGGACCTTAGCCAAAGAGTTACTTAAGAAATTCTCGCTCTGCATGTCCAGCAGGGTTCTCAAAAGGGAAATGCTAGCCCGTCAAAGACTTCCACCGAGATGGCCACCTTTATGCCTTCACAGTTTTTTATAATCCTTACATTATGCTGGTAATATGCTTTCTTGTTTGTTTTTGTATGCCTTTTCAACCAAAGTGTAAGCTCCATGAAGACAAGAACATTATTTCTTTCCTATTTTTTTGTGCAAATACCTTGCAATGCAATGGGTTCTCTAAGCCAGATCCAGCCAAACTTAACAAATAACCCGCCCCCACCTAAATAAAACAGATTCCTGAATGGATCTGTGAATGAGGGCTAGACCAATTCATGAAGGGGAGTGCCACTTGTTTGAAATTTAGATCTTGGTGGAATCTGATTCTCTCTCTCTCTCTCTCCTGATTCATACAAGTTATTTACTTCTTCCTGTTTCAAATTTAGATAATTTTTGACTTTAACCTTCTCTAATTCTATAAAGAAGGAAAGACTCAATGGTATCATTAATTTTACTTTAATTACCTGTCCTGAGATCCCATCCCTGCTGCCAGAATCATTGCTTACCCCAGTCCCCATAATAATATCTAGACTGTTTTCTCTTTCATTCAGATCCTTTTTCTCTGATCTCTGAACTGTAATAGGAGAAATCTTTTTTTAAATGGAGATCCAACTTTGCTGTCTATTCAAACTCTTCAAGTAAAGAAGTCTAAGTCTTATGCTCTTTAGCATCATCTTGTCCACATTTGTACCATAAACCAGTTTCCCCTGAGTAATTTCTTACTACTGTTAATCACATATGTGTCAGAGAACACTCATATTCTGTAGCTCCATATAACTCCAATACCTGGTGTTTGTTGTTTGTGTTGGGAAGAAGATTACCAGTCCTTTCTTTTGAGATGCCTCTGGGTAAACTTGAACTTGTGTTGTTTTGGTTAGAAACCAAGGTGAAAACTCTTTGCAGTGATTTCTGCAAGTGGTATTGTGTTCCTCACAGTTCTTTGAAGTCTGTGTTTAGATATCTATGCATACTTTATTTTCTCTTGCACATTTTTATGTACCTGTATGTAGGCTATGATCCACAAGGTGGGCAGTTCAAAATCACCTTGGAATAAAGATGGGACTTTCTACTCCTGTAAGGGTTACAATCTCAGGAAAGTCAAGGGGCAGCTGTATCTTGTCCTCATAGGGTCACTATGGGTTGGCAACAACCCAGTGGCCATGAGTTTATCCTTAATTAGTAGATAAACTTCCTGAATCCAAATACTGTATCTTTCTAACCACGTGTGAAATCAACCATCTAGGTGATCAATATTTAAATGGGTGCAAGACAAATGTTACCCATTTCATACATGGGTGGTTAGAAAATGGTAATATTCTTGAATCATATCAGGTGACATAAAACAGTTTTCAAACTTAAAATGTTGGGAATCACATGAAAATCTGATGGTTCAGTTACAAATGCATGATGGAATTATGTCCCTTGGGGGCATTTCTCTCTCTTTCTCTCTCTAAAGCACATACACACACAGACACACACCAATACTTGTTAAATCAGAAGACGCGTCAGTAAAAAGATGTATCACTCAAAATGATGGACGAAATGATTCTCTTCCCTTTTACAGGAAAAGTGAGAACAAAGCACACAATCCTATACCCTGTGTGAGCTCATCTCTTTTGAACAGGCCATCATCATGACAGCTACAGCAAAGGTTGGCCAGGAACAGCGCTTCCTGCTGCCTGAGGAGAGCACATCTGTATCCTTCTATTTGCAGACACAGACAGGAATTTCAGAAAAGTACTATTTCTCAAAAGTGTAATGCTGCACAACAGATTGAGTGCTTGTAAACAAGTTTAACACATGCCTGGTGTTTATCTTAAAGGATAGAGAGGGACCAAATTCTGCATTAATTGGAAGGCATAACGTTTTAGGGAAGAACTGTATATAAGTCAAAATTAAGAGCTCAACAATAAGAAACAAGTTAATAATAGTGATGACTTAAAAGGTGCATTGGAGTTTCCTAGGACCCTTGACACTTTATGGCAGTAAGATGGTTCCAAGATCACTGGGGTTCAAGACCCTCTTATTTCGGTAGATGAGACTGTGGAAACACAAAAACTTGAAATGAGCAGTCTAGGGTCCAGTGTCTGGATAGAAGTGAAACCAAACTAGAATAAAAGCAGATAGCACTATCCACTTCGACTCTATAGCAGTGTCCTGTTTCATATATTCACTGGGCAAGCGTCACCTAATTGAGGTGGTCCAGAATGGGAATGGGATTCTAATAGTCATATCCTATGCGTCATGTTATTTCCATACATTTATCCTAACTCCTTTAGAATTAAGTATTTGATGATGTCTTGGACTAAGAAAGAAATGCAATACATTCCCATAGTAACATTCTAGAAAAGAAATAGAATTGGATTTGGAGTCCACTTCGTCTCATTCCTACAAGAAAAATATCAAATTTTATTTCCTTTTCTGTGTAATGATAGTAATAACTCTTCCTTCAATGATCAGTTTCTAAGGTCTAAATGAAATTGTGTCTATTAGGAAGCTTGATGTGATTGAACTATGGAATGATATCTATATTCTCTTCCAGTAAAGTGACTTTTTTTTTTGGGGGGGGGAGAGCAACATACAGAGCATTTGACATGCATGACCCCACCACTTCTTATAAAATACAATATGTTGACATATACCTTTAGAAATTAATTTTGTTTGGAAGTACTATTGCAGTCATTTTTAGATGCATTGAGTTGGTTCCACCTCACAGAGAGCATCATTCAGCAGAATGGAATATTGTCTCCTACTGTACTCTTCCCATAGGGGTTGATATGTTTGGCTCATTGTTGCGGCCACTATGCTAATTCATCTTGTTGAAGATCTTTCTTTCCCCACCCCCGACCTTCTATTTAGCAAGAGTTATGTTCTTCTCCAGGGACTGGTCCTTCGTAATAACATGTCCGAAGTACATGATATAAAATTTCAGGACCCTCACTTCTAAGAAGCATTCTGCTGTACTTCTTCCATGAGAGATTTGTTCATCTTTTGGCAGAATATTCAATATTATTCACCAACACCATAGTTCAAAGACATCAATTTTCCTTCAGTCTTCATGTTAAGCTGTCAAGCTTTAACATGTCTATGAGGTGATCGAAAATATTTCGGTTTGGGTCAGGCACACTGTACTCATTTTGCTTTGCTTTTGATTTGTAACTTTTTAAAGAGGTGTTTTGTAGCAGATATGCCCAATGTAGTATGTCGTTTGCACGTGACAGAAAGCTGTAATTTTAAAAGATAGCTTAAATGGATGACACTAGTTAACAACTCAAAACCAGAAATCAAGCCCACAGCCATCAAGTTGATAGCCACTCAGCACAACCTTGAAAGGTCAAACTCTCCTTATGAGTGTCTGAGTCTTCCTATGGGAGTTAAAATTCCCATCTTTCTCCCAACGAGTGGTTGATGATTTCAACCTGCTGATATCACTCATCTCAGCCCAATGGGTAACCATTATATCACCTGGGCTCCATAACAAAGAACAGCCATAAAATACATGCAGGAAGGACTAAAAGTCACTCTAATATACGTGTCACTCTATGGAGAGCATCAAAACTAACTCTCAGTCAGAAAGTGAGTCAAAAGGAACATTGTCTCCTCTAGGAGCTATAGGACATTATTATTTGAGAAGTTCAAAATTGAATATACATTGTATAGGGGGTATAATCATAGTACATCCATGAATATGTCAATCTGGAGCCTGTAGATGTCTGTGGATTTGTTAAAATAAAAGTGGGGGGGTCTGCAGAATCTTGATATGTGCTGAATCTTGAGACAGATATGCCCTGGATTTTCTTGGTGAGTCCTAAATTCAATGAGATGTACCCTCCTAAGAAAAAAGCAGAGAGACAATTTAGACGTAGACATGGAGAAAGAAACCATATGAAGTTGGAGCCAGACACTACAGGCAGGTTGCCAAAAGTCAAGAAACATCTGGTGCCCACAAAGCTGAAAGTGTCAAGGAATGATGCCGCACTAGAGTGAGCATGGTCCAGCTTCTATTCTGAATTCAGAATCAGAGTTCTTGAATGGTGAGAAAATAACTGCCTTGTGTTTTAAACCACACAATTTACCACAGCATATCAAGAAAACAAATATACATTGTTGTGTCTATACACACATATGCATGTTTGTATGTGTATGCTATGCTGGGTTCTCTAGAGAAGCAAAATCAGTAACACATATATGAAGAGAGAAGTTCATGTCAAGAAAAAAATGGCCCATTCAGTTGTAGGAGCCAGTGAGTCCTGTGCAGTTCAAGTTCATGGGTCAGTTTGTCAGTTCAGGTAGGCTACAGGAACAAATTTGTAGACATGCGTATGGATATAAGGGAATGGTTTATATACAAAAGGAATGTAACACTGAGAAAGCATCCTAATCCAGTCCAGTTCAAAGTCATAAGTCCTATATTAGCACATATGTCTGATACCAGTCTATAATGTCTCCTTCCAAATCACGAAGTCACAGGTCAGTGGGTGCAGAGTCTCGGCGCTGGCAGGGGTCTCCCCATGGCTCCTCGCTTCCAGGACTCAGGGTCCATCAACAGCATCCAGTGATGACAGAAGCAACTCATCGCTGGGAGGGGTCTCCACGTGGCCTCTCCAGCTTCAGAGGTCTGCTTCCATCAGGACAAAGCCATGTGGCTTCTCTTCCAACACCTTCAGTTTTTCACATGCTGCCATCTTGTCTTGTCCATGATTCATGGTCTCTGAAACTAACTCCCCACAACTGGGGAGATAGCTGCTCATCTTCACAAAGGAAATACCATGGGATTTCTCAGAAGTCTTAGGAAAAAGCCATTCCCACTAGGAGGCCTCATTGGCTACTCTATGGCTATCTCCAGATTAACAGGCTAGACTCCACCCCTACATCTCAATCTGAAATTTACATAAGCACATGACTGCCACAGTTAGGTATTAATCTAGAGACTTCTCCTGACCCTAGTATTTGGGGGAAATGATGAGCCAGGAAGCTTGAGGATGAATCATGAATACCACAGGGTGTTGGAGGCAAAACTGAGTTAATCCAAGGTCATTCAACCACTGATAGCTCCTAGGATTGGTAGCTAATCTGGCATGAAATTCATGAAAAAGATGGAATGTCCAAACCCAATAACACTGGCAAGACTTACTACAAAGTCAGCTTACAAAGAAGCAGACCACACTGCCACGTTTTCTTTCCTCCAATTATATCAAGGTTGTGAATTGATCAAAGGAACTATACTCCATCAACGCTGCTACTCTCATAATTAATTACTGTATGTGTGATCATGTCATAGAGCATAGCTATGCCCTACAGAGAACACTGACCGGTAAAGTTGGCACAAAACCTAACTACAAAAATGCATAAAAATATTATAACAGGAATGAAATTCAGTGTGTGTGTGTGTGTGTGTGTGGAGAGTGCATTGTTCTTGCATGAGATAGTTATATTTAAAAACATGATTATAAGGAAAGTTAGAATCTGAGTGACTCTGTGTCTTCATATCAGGTAGTAGGACCAAGGGACAATTGCACATCATTTCTCTTTTTCCTTAAAGGTGGGTAGCATGGAGATCTGGGATCCTCGATTATTGTGCGGTGATTCTTGCTAGACCCAGAGCTGCTTTGTTAACATTCTGCTAAGTTTGGACATTCACGATAAAAGTCAGAAGGGATCTCTCTTTCAATCTCCCATTCCAATCTGATATTGATACCTGAAATGCAGACATAAAATTCTGAATATATGTCCTTCCCTCCTGTTAATGTAACTCTGGGATATAGCAATGAATGATATAAGCTGGGTCCTTGTTAATGTCACAGAGGATGGAAAGAACTGTTATGGGAACACCTAGATGGAATATGATAGAAACTTTGAAAAGGAGACTAGGTTAACACACCAACAGAAAGATCAGGGAGAAGCCATCCAAAAGAAAAATAAAGACATTTAAGCTGATTCTTAAAGTATGATGAAAATAACCAACTGGAATGGAGTTTTGGGAACCAATCCTAAGAGGTCTATATGAAGGGAAGGATTGGGTCATGCTGAAATGTGGTTTGTTCCATTAAAAGGAATAAACTAATCCCGTTGAGTTGTGGACATTAAGGGGTGGAGTTACAAGAGGGAGGCAGGGTCAGGCAGTCACCAAAAGAAAAATGCCACTGTCATCAAATCATTTCTGTACACTAACATCTCATCTCTAATTAGAGGTTAGACTGATATGAAAGAGATACTTTTATAGAATATTAGACAAAATATTATTATGACTAGTCTTGTGAATTATAGATCTATTCATCTGGCAATATAAAATGTTAAATGTTCCCTGTGTCAGGAACAACTTGCTTCTCAAAAACAATAGTTTCTATTCCTGTTCTTCTCCTACAACATCCCTCTCCATGTTGATTCTCTTTGTGCATGTCTTATTATCTTTTGAACAGCTCCAACCTCTCCACACCTTGAGTATCAGTGCCAACTTTGAGAGGAAATATGTTAGGGTTATTTATCAAAGGCAAAAACGAATATCCATAGGAATCTAAAGGGAAAAACACATATCTTTGGCTAGATATTTTAGGATGACCTCCTTCTCCATCTCACCTTGACTTTGCACTCCTATGTCTCTAGTAATGGCTACTATATCACAGTTTAGAATGCAGAAAGTTAAAGGACATACAGAAATCACAGCATTGACCTGGTCACATCCTCTCCGAAGTCTTTTGTTTGTAGCAATTTTGTCCAAAATAAATATTCCATAAGTGATAAGATAAACAAAAGAAGAGGATAATGGGGTGAGGTGGGGTGTGGAGCAGTGGTTGAGGCTTAGAATCTTGGCTTCCTGACTCCCAGTTCTATGGACATTTACTAAGAAGATATTTAGGTCATTTGAAACACTGGGGTGGGACTCTTGATGATGCAGTTGGGTAGTTGTAATTGTTGAGCTGCTAATCACAGTGTAGTAAGTTTAAATCCACCAGCTGGTCCATGGGAGAAATATAACACTATATGTTCTGGTAAGGATTAACAACCATTGAAGTCCTATAGACTGTTTCTCTTGAGTCAGAATCAATTGGATGCCAGTAGGTTTTGCTGCCAGTCTCCCTAGAATAACACACTTTCAGTATAAGTTTTAAAGAAGACCCTGGGAGGATCCAGCCCAGTATACCCTTCACTCCTCTCCTCAACACTGAGTTCTCCTAGTGGTTAAACCCTTCCTTGGGTAGCATATAAATCTGCACTTGGCCTTCCTTCCTTGCTCCAGGATGATTTCTTGAAGGAAGCAAGTCTTTCTTGGTGTTCTTCCAGGTGGTAGCAGCTCCTGCCCAGCCTGAGGAAGGTGACCAGGCCTAGAAAGACTTGTGACTAGTTTGAGTCTCTCTCATTCTGCGTCTCAGATGTAGGCCTCATTCCCAGAGATGGTCTTTACTCTTAGGAAAGGCAGCATTCTGCTGTCCCATCTTGCCTGGATTCAATTGATTTAATCAGACAGAACTTGAGCTAGAGAATCAGGAGAGGGTGAGGAAGAGAAAGCCTACTATTGAATTGGCTGCAGGCCATGGCAACACCACATATGTCACAATAGAATTGTGCCCCATCGTGATTTTGTTGTCTGTTTTCCTCCCAAAGTTGTACCACTGCCTTTTGTCTCAGGCACTGGTCCATAGACTCAAATCACTCACCTTTATGTTAGTAACTGAGCCCTTAGTCATCTTGCCACCCAGAGATTCTCAAACTCACTAAGTCAGTGCTATTTGTTTGGTTCCTTGAGGTTTTGCCACTAAAACCCACTTGTTCACTGGCTGTGAACAGCCATCTCCAATGGGATGTGCAGCCCCTGCCCTTCTGCACAGAGACCCAAGAAAGAGAGTTGTTCACCCAGTGGATCTGGAGCTAGCTGCCATCTAAGCTTGAAAGAGCTACACACTGGCAAAGGCAAATTGATTTAACCCTGGAAACACCCAAAACATAGCCAACTAAAGCAGTCAGTGCACACAAGTCCTGTGCCATGCATCCTGGCTTGTGTGGAATTTGCAGATGTAACCAGCTGTGCCGAGACAGAGGCTTGGCAGGAAGGTCAGAGGAGCAGCAGGGCTGGGGTATTGTGCTCTGAACTAAACCTGCCAGCAGAGGTAGTTTTACCTCAAACCAGCTCTTAACCCAAGCACTGATATGGGGCTCCTGGCAGAAATCGGATTCCCCTCTTAAACACTGAGCATCAATGTGCACTGTGTCCACTTCACCCAACAATCAAAATGCTGACAGGGGGCCCACTTTCTCACTTTCATGGAAGGGATATGACTTATTTTTAAAGACACTGACTCTTTAATTGTTCTCCCCTCCCTGTGGCCTTACACAGGCCTTGGGGAATCCGCCCCCACCCCCCCAACTCCAGTTTAGTCAAAAGATACATTTGAGGAAATAATCTGTTTTGGTTTGTGTGGGCATCACTGCCCTGGTGGGAGGAGGAGGCCCACCCTTGCTCCTGGAGAGCTGCTGCTGGATTTGATCCAACAACCCAGTGGCCACAGTCCTGCACACAACCACTATGCCACCAGGGCTCAACCCTGTGAGGAAATAATCTTCACAGTCTAGAAATGTTAATGGGGGAAAAGTGAGGATTTCATGTGCAGGGAGTCCTGAATCATAGGAGCCCTGAGGCATGGACCAGGAATGGGGAGGGGGCCAGTGGTGACAGGGGTGATGTTGGTGAATGATGAGAGAAGGTAGCCATAGTTTCAGGAGCAGGGTCTGAAATACAAGAGTGTATTTGTTGAATGAACTCTCACATCTACCCTAGAAACTACATTAATTCACAGAAAAAGCTCAGTGGCTCCCCCTTCAAGTGCTGCCTGGGACAGAAGTCCCATCTTCCATCTCTGTAAGGACTTGTCATACATCAAGCAAAGTAGGCACTGCAATAGTTGTGCTATGCTTTACTCAGTAGTGGGCTATTTCAGAGGACTCTCGCCACAAAGTGTTTCCTGTAGATTAGTGAGCAGGCACCCACAGGTTTGTGCCTACCTTACTTACTGGGTACACTGTCCCTTTCTGTGGCTGTACATCTGTAAAGTTGTTTTGATTCTGTTGAAAGGTGCTATAGCCTGGGGTAGAGACAAATCCCCAAGTTGAATCCTTGTGGTGAAAAGATGTGCATTGAGTAAGTAAGCACAGAGAGCCTGTCCTTATCATGTGTGTTGAGTAAACAAAGGACATTGCATACCGAAATCAGGCCTCTGCCTAATAGCCTGTCAGGTCTGTCGACACAGAGGGTTTGGAAGTTGTGTAGGCTCTCGAGCTTCTGCTGCTTGACAGCTTACAAGGGAGGAGGAGCTCACTCAGAGAAGTGCTTGGGTCTCACCTGAGTGCTGCTTTCCCAATACGAAGTGGCCAAGATTTCGAATCTCCAGTTAGGATGAGCCCATTACTGTTAATTCCCATTCAAAAGGACCCTTTAGGATGGAGTAGAACTGCCCCCACAGAGTTTCTAAGGTTATAATACTTAGGGAAGCAGACTGTCTCTTCCTTCTCCCCCAGAAGGGCTGATGCATCTGAACTACTGAGGAGCACGGACTCAGTGTGATATCAAAATGTTCTACTTCTTGGAGTCTACAGATAATAGAATGCTCACATTCATAAATAACCTGACTTATGGTCGTGTTAGGTAAAATTAAAAACCATAAGGTAAACATTCTGCTTAAAAAAAAAACACCCACATTTGGCATTTAAAAAGGGAATCGCAGATGGGCAACTTAAGTGTCCCAAGATGTTTCAAAGAGCATCTGATGTTTGGATTCCTTTACATCTTCCACAGTCTTAAAAATAATCCTCAGTCATGCTGAAACTGGGCCATTGATAGAATTTGCCAATTCTATGTAAAGAGACCTTGGTTCTATTCCCAGGGATACACCTGGCAGTGGAGGCTTGCATTATGCTGTAGTGCTTAATAACATTTCCATGAAGCTTCCAAATTGAGATGGGCAAAGAAGAAAGGCCTAGGGATCTACTTTCCCAAAACTTAATTGGTAAAATCCCTATGGAGTGCTACCACCTTATCCACAATGTATACAGGGATGGCACAGGACTGAGCAGTGTTTTCTTCCCACATACATGGAGTTGCCCACAGTTGAGGGCCATTTTGATGACAATTAACTAGGCAGTAACTTTACTTTCTGACAAAAACAAAATAATCTCAATTAAGGAGCATCCATGGAAGCATAACTAGGTTACTGCTGGGAAGTGTCATTGAGTCAGTCACAAAATATAGTGCCCCCCAGGTACATCAGAAGGAACCATTGTCCAATCCTGTGTTAGTCATTCTTATAGCTATTACGATAGCTTGATGCCACTGTATCCATTGATTTATTTGAGGGTCTTTCTCTTTTGCAATGGTCCTTGAGGAAGCACACATGGTGTTCTTCTCCAGGACTGGTGCCTCTCCATATCAGAGAGCAGACAAGGATTTCGCACTTCCAAGAAATAGATCTACAAATATTTTGTTGTTCTGATTTTTCTTCCAGTATCTTTGAGATTTCTTTTCAGCACAATTAAAGTAATATGGATAATAAATGCAATGACACATAGAACAATACAAATCAACTCAAGCTTCATGATTAGAATTGACTATTTTTAAGAAGGCTATTTGGAAATCTGCTCAAATACTACATGGCCAATATTTCCTCAGACTCTCAACTAGTTGCGAAGCACTGTTGTCAATGACTATACCATGTTACATTATAAGCCTGAATAATATATATTTCATTGGAATTTTTAATTTTTCTGCACAGAATTCCTCATGGGGCAGATGCTATTCTAAATGACCTCAGTGGGGAGATGAACAGTAAAAATTAAGAACTGCACAGAATTCCACAGCAAAGAGATAATTACATTTAACACAGTGTCTATTATATTGCATCCCACTGTTTTGTTTTTCAACCAGTGATACATCGTAAACATTTGGCAGAACCCGAAATTACTTTAAAACATTATTTTTATTGGATGGATTCTACCATATGGATTCCATTGTATTTCACTTATGGGTACAAATTCTGTATCATACTATATAACCCTGTGGAACAAGATGAATTATCTCACTTGAATGTTGAGGGAAAGGAAGTTGAGAGAAGGGAGTGATCTTTGCAAGTTGGTGGAGTTTGTGGTCATTCTCAGACTATAACTCAGGCCTCCTGGCTAACCCTGAACTCTATTTCTGCTTTTGAGGTCTGTCTGAATTGGGGAGAGTAAGTGAATGATCCAAGCATTGATTTGGGGCCAACTAATGAACAACCATTCTTCTGGAACAGCTAAACATGGGTGAAGGATCTGTTTCTTGGTCATTTTGTAATAAGAGACAAATTGATGCTCAAGTTGTGGTATGAACTTCCAGGAGAGGAATGTGTCAACTCTAGTTGACTTTTGCTATAAACCCAAATCAAACAGAACAACAACAACAACAAAAAAACCCAACTCCATTGCCTCACAGTTGTTTCCAGCGTATGTTGTTATTGTTGTCATTGCTCATTGACTTCCAGTTGGATCCAACTCATAGGGACCCAACAAAGAAAAACACTGTCCAGGTTTTTGCCATCTGCATAGCTGTTGCTATGTTTGAGTCCAGTATTACAACCAGTGTGTCAATCCATCTCAATAGTGTCTTCTTTTTTTCTCATCGATCCTCTCATCACACAGCATATAAGCCCCACATATGGTTTCTAGCTCTGTAAAATTTTCGGAAGCAGAGAGCCTCATCTTTCTGAGGCTGAGTTGGTGGATCTTACATATACCTACAACATCCCCAGGATTTCTTAAATTAACTCCCGTGTTGTTATTATAAGTCCGCAAGTTTGTTTTGACTAATTCTATGTACATAAGAATGAACTACTCTGGCCAGCATCATCCTTAGAATGCTTTTAGTTTGAGTCCATTGTTGCAGCCACTCTATCAATCCATCATTTTCATCATTTTGAAGGTCTTCATCTTTTGTTTTTTCCTGCCCCTCTACTTTATCAAACATGATGGTCTTCTCCCTGGACTGGTCTTTTCTGACACCGTGTCCAAAGTATGTGACACAAAGTCTGGGCATTGTTGCCTCTAAAGAGCATTCTGACTGTACTCCTTCCAACATAGATTTGTTTGCTACTTTGGCAGCACATTATACTTTTAAAATGCTTCACCAGCACTGCAATGAAAATGAATTGATTCTCAGGATAACCATAAGGTCATCAGATTTCTGGGAGTTCCCTCAAGTCACGGGTGGCAACCATAAGAATATCTCCAGGTAACCAAATGGCCTAGAAATCAAAGTGCCAGCTTTCTTTACCTTACACTAAGTCCACAGACTTCTGGAGGATCCCTGACTGAGATCAATTTTCCCACCAAATTGGAGGAGGCAGACAATTAGATTTAATTTAAATGAAGTATCATTGTTGTTAGGTGAGGTTAAGAGAGTTTTGCCTCCTAGTTTCTGTGTGTACAATATGCCAAACTCTGCTCAGTCTTGCAGCTTAGGTGGACATTTCTGGGATCCCTGAGTTTCTGGATGTGATTTTCATTGCTCACGTACACACATGGTTTCACTCTTTTGAGGTAGGTGCTGAGAACCTGACTTTTTGTAGACGTAAAAGAGAAAAGTTGTTATTATTTGTTGCTGTGAGGTGTTATTGAGTTGGTTCTGAAGCATAGCTTCTCCATTTATAACAGAATGAAACATTGGCCCTGCCATTGACAGTCTTCATAATAGTAGACACATTTGAGCCATGGTGTCGATGCATCTTGTCAAGGATCTTTTTCTTTTTCACCGACCCTTGGCTTTACCAAGCATGATGTCCTTCTCCAGGGACTGCTTCCCCTTGATCACATGTGCAAAGTTTGTGAAATTATCTTTCACCATCCTCATCTCTAAAGAATATTTTCTCTGTACTTCATGCAGCAGAGGTTCATTGGTTTATCTGTCAGTTATGATAGAATCAATATTCTTCACTATCATGATTTCAACTCACCAAATCTTCTTTGTGCTCTCCCCCTCTAGTCCATCTTTTGCATGCTCATGTGGTAAATAAAATGCCATTGGTGGGGTAAGCTGAAGAGGGTTCAGCAAGTCATTCCTATTTTGCATAATACAGTGAGAATTACAAGACCTCCCTAGTAGTTGAAAACCTTGACTTTCAGAAGCTAGTCTTAGGCATTCTTCAGAATAAATACCAATGTCTTCTGTAATGGTGTTATATACGATGGTGTAAGATGAAAACAAGGTGATTAGTGACAGACAAGAGCTTACTGTTTCTTTTTTTTTTCTTTTTTTAAAATTTAATTCATTTTATTGGGGACTCATACAGCACTCATCATAATGTATACATACATACATACATATGTTGTTTTAGTAGTTACATCTTTTCTGGGGTGGGGTGGGGTGGGGTTCTTTTTTTTTTTCTGATTTGGGAGAAGTAAGCCAGTTTTATAGGGCAAGCAAGCTTAGGCAATTAGCATATCGTGATCTTCAAAATTAACAAGTGAATGGCAGCACAGCTGCCAGTCAGGCTTCAGAGGCCAGGGCTGTTTACAGTTACAAAGGCGACAAACTACAAACCTCAGGCAACAAACTGCAACAGAGTTCAGGCATATCCAGCCTGTAGTCAGGTCAAGCATGTCTGGGCCGGATGGCTCCTGACAGGTCCCCCTTTTTTATTTTTTCAAGTAATATCCTCCCGGGAACTCCGCTTGTCTTAGGTTGTCAGGACACACACTCAGTCCTTACCCGTCATCGGTCAATGGCCTTCCAATGTCACCATGGCCTGCCTTAGGTTGGTAAAGAGTGCTCCTGATCTTACCCGTCATTGGCTGTCAAGTTCAGCTCATGGAGGCAGAGGGTCTTATCACATACTAGTTGTGTGTGCCACTCTGTTCGAGATCGCTCATCTCCAAGCGACAGTAATGAACTTGCAGGGGCCTTGCTTGAATGGTCTCAGTCTGTTACTTAATAAATGCCATGAGGTTG
>PVJH01028169.1:0-27697 GCA_004026705.1 Nesogale talazaci
ATAAGTCCGATATTAAACCCATATGCCCGAAATCAGTCTATAATGTCTCCTTCCGACTCATGAAGTTACAGGTCAGTGGGTGCAGAATCCCAGCACTGGCAGGGGTCTCCCCATAGCTCCTCGCTTCCAGGGCTCAGGGTCCATCAATAGCATCCAGTGGTGGCAGAAGCAACTCATCGCTGGCAGGGGTCTCCATGTGGCTTCTCCAGTTTCAGAGGTCTGGTTCCATCAGGGCAAGGCCGTGTGGCTTGTGCTCCGGCTCCTTTAGCTCCTCGCACGCTGCCATCTTGTCTTCTCCGTAGTTTGTTGTCTCTGAGACTAACTCCCAACAACTGGGGAAGATAGCTTCTCATCTTCATGAGGGAAATATCACAAGATTTCCCAGAAGTCTCAGGAGAAAGCCATGCCCACATAGAGACCTCATTGGCTACTCAATGGCTATCTCCAGATTAATAGGCTAGACTCCACCCCTACATTTCAATCATAAAATTAACATAAACACATGACCGCCACAATAGTCTTCAGATTTCATTGTCTGTCAGGGAAGCGGGGAAGCCAGAGGTTTGGTGAGCAACTCACTAGTTCACACCTCAAGGGAGGTGCAGGCTGAGGGTGAGTTGGGGAAGGTCAGGAATTCCATTGTAGACAAATTCTGTCTGAGGTCTCTAGGGGGGGATATGGGGTGTGGTGTTCTGTGTTCATATGGGGTCTATCTAGATCCCAGGGAGCGGATAGATGGGTGCATCTAGGGAAAAAGCCAGGTAGAGAAGGTTGGCCCCTGGGCATGGCAGCTTTTAGAGGTCAGGAATGAGAGGGCGATGTGTGCGCTTGGTGACAAGATGAGCTTTGCTAATTTAAAACTCTTGGATGGAAAAGCAAATGGTTTGAGAATGATGGCGCATGGCAGCAGGCCTGCGAAGGTGCTTGGCACAATATATGTATGTATGGATGGTGATAAGCGATGTAAGAGCCCCCAATAAAATGATTAAGATAGGATAATAGTAAATAGAATAATAATTAACAAAAAACCCCATTGCGTGATATACCTGTTAATCATCATTTATTGCCATTAGGGTAAATATGATTTCCTTAGGTAAAGATGCAGAGGAAGAGGGAAGCAAACTGGGTCCGAAATAATACTTTCTTACAGCATAAAGCCATGAAAATAGACTGCGGCCCACTGGGTTGGAGGTTCAATTCCAGCTCCCAGGAGCAAAGGCTGGGCCTCCTACTCCCACTACCTGAGGGCAATGATGCCTAAAAAAAAAAGCCATGAAAATAATTGGTACTTTTCTCTAGAATATTGAAACCTGTTCACTCTTCAAAAGAGGCCTGATTCCTCAGAAGAGAATTTAAAAACCTCTGACCCGTTTGAGGCAGCCACACCTGCAGTAGACTTGACTATCTCAGCATCACGTGGTGGAGTCATTTCCTCCCCAGTACAAACATTTACAGTGTGAGCGATTTCGGCACCCGTGAATATTAGACCTGGTCATGACTAGATGTTTACCAATCTGGGTGGACCCATCCTTGGGATGCAGAAACACAAGGCTTTCAATAAGCGTGCTGGTTTTTCTGATCTTATGCCTGAAGAACACAAAGAAACAAACTCTGTTTTGAAATTGTTTCTGAATTTCAGGAAATTTATAAAAATGATGCAGAGATTTCCCCAAAGCCCTTTGCTTAAATCCCTCACCTGTTCACCATATATTTAATTTTTTTTTTAATTTTTTTTTGGGGGGGGGCATCACTGCTCTCCGGTGGCGGGAGTAGGAGAGCCAGCCCCACTGCTGGAATTGAACCTCCGTCCCAGTGGGCCGCAGTCCCACGCGCAACCACTACGCCACCGGGGCTCAGCCCACACCATACATTTTATTGTTGTGTGTGTTTTTGTTGTTGTTGTTGTTGTTGTTGTTTGGGGGCGGGACATCACTGCCTCTGGTGGTCGTGGGAGTTACCCACTGCTGCCCCTGAGAGCCCCTGCTGGATTTGAACTGCCAAGCCTGTGGGCCACAGTCCCGCACTCAACCACTTATGCCCTGGGGGCTCAGCCCCGCCCAATGTTCTGTCCTTCTTTCGGTAGGTGTGCACAGTTTGTTTTCCATGAAGCACAGGAGTGCAAGTTACAGACTGGAGACCCCCTTATCTTCAGTACGTCAGCCCCACAGTACTGCAGCCTCTTTTTGTACATTGACACTTTCTTACATTACCAAGTACAGTCATCCCAAACCAGGAAAATAGCATTGATGCAATACTGTTAATCTCATCTACGTACTATCCTGTGATCTTGTAGACTTTCCCACTGTTTTTATTTAATTTTTTAAGGAAACCTTCTAACAGTTTGTGTGTGCTTGATTCTAGCTGCTTTTACTGGCGAGATACGGTTGTGAGCCGTTTCCCTGCATCCTTCAGGAAGCCGTCTCTCAGGACCTTCCACACAAGTAAGTAGCAACTGGGGGTCGTGCGGACCCCTCTGCGCCCAACTCCTCTGTAACCGGGACAGACCTAGTCCCTCCCTCAAAGGATTGTTGGGTAGAAGCAAAGAGGACGTATGTGGTGCCTGTGAAGTGCTCAGCGT
Organism: Nesogale talazaci; assembly: GCA_004026705.1. Classification (NCBI taxonomy): domain Eukaryota; kingdom Metazoa; phylum Chordata; class Mammalia; order Afrosoricida; family Tenrecidae; genus Nesogale; species Nesogale talazaci. Next base: position 2,579 of record PVJH01028169.1, read on the forward strand.
GCCTGGCAGACTGCTCCTGCAGCCACTGCCTTGTATGCAGTGTTAGATGGTTACCTTGTCTCTAGTCGTATTTTTCTACAGCTAGTTCTTTAGCGGTGCATGTTTATGATAATTTTGTGGCAGAAGACTCGCTGGGCCCAAGGCTGTGTGCCTTGTACCTCTTGGTATTTCGTCCAAAGCACTCTTCTCAGAGAGGTGCCACGGCTTCATGTCCCACTGCTAGGGGACATCGCAGTGCCCCACTCCCTCCCCAGTACTGTATATTATGGATTTTTCTGAACCCTGACCAAAGATGTCTGCATTATCTAAAATTTCTTTGTCTTGCCACCCCCAGAGACATTTTTCTTTAACAAGCGCACAATTTTATTTGTCTACTTTTCAGGAAGTTTAGATCCATGGCGGCTGCGGCCTCACAGCTGATTCTGTGTCCAATGACCTTAGCAGGAAGGTGGTCACGGTGGTCACGGAATGTGGCCCGAACCCCGCCACAGTTTCCATGGGCATCAGGTCCCTTTCCCCAGGCGACCCTGCTTCGTTAGGTCTGTCCGCCAGGAGTCACCATGATTCTTTGCTTTACACCCAGAAGCACATCCCTCGTCTAAACAGAATTCAGTTTAGTCTGGGGCGAAAGCACCTTTCATTTTGTTTGTTTGTTTGTTTGGGGGGACATCACTGCTCTCTGGTGGTGGGAGGAGGAGGGCCAGCCCCACTGCTGGAATTGAACCTCCGTCCCAGTGGGCCGCAGTCCCGCGCACAACCACTACGCCACCGGGGCTCAGCCCCAGCACCTTCCATTTTAAGAAGAGCTGTGACACAAATGATTTCAAAACATAGAAAAAGATGCCAAACTCCCGAACTCCTTCTATGAAGCTAGTATAGCACTGATACCAAAGCCCGGCAAAGATGCCACAAGAATCGAGAACTACAGACCTAAGGGACATTGATGCAAAAAAACCTTAATAAAATACTGGCCAACAGAATACAAAAGTATCTACAAATAATTCACCATGACCAAGTGGGGTTCATACCCAGGATGCAGGGGTGGTTCAACACATGAAAGACCATTAGTATCATTCGCCACATTGACATGAAAACCTGCAAGAACCACATGATGATATCAACAGATGCAGAAAAAGCATTTGACAGCACCCAACACCTAGTCCTGTTTAAGGAGAGCCGTGTGGTCCCCTGGTTCCAGAGACCCTGTTTACAGGCCCCCAAAAATGGCCTTGGAGCCAAGCCTTCCAGGCACCTTTGCTGCCTCGAAGTTCTGTTCTCAGCATCCCGCACAGCTCCAATTTGGCTGGGAAAGCCCACAAGCTATCTTTAAGTGCCCTATTAGAATACATTGGGTATAAAAGAAGATGACTAATGAGAACAAAAACAATAAGCTTATCAACTGTAAAGTAATTCATAGGAACTTATCTGGGCTTCTCTCGATTAGGAACTGCACGCTGGAACAAGTAGGAACAGCATGAACGGTGCAGCATCCGTAGAGAAGTAGCCCGTGTGTTTCTGTAAAGTCACGAAGTCATGGGGAGGGGCTATCAGGGGATGGGAGGGGTCAAGTAAGGCTTTGAGAAGACGGTAAGAAGAAACGTCTACCTTAAGACAAGGCTTGTTCACGCATCACTAAGTAGCTCAGAAAAAGGGAGCAGCGTCTCCCATTGATTGATCGACAGGTTCTGTGGAGTCAGAGGTACCGTGTTTGGTTGTTAACTGTGTTGTTGTTATTGGGTGCTGTCAGTCAGGTTTGACTCCCAGTTTGAACCCTCTGTACAAAGGCACGTGACACTCCCCACCCTTCTAGTTCCCAAGCTGGGACTGGCCTCTCCTGAGAACGTGTCCAGAGTACGCAAGACAAAGTCTCACCCTTCTTGCCTCTAAGGAGCCTTCTGTCTGTCCTTCTTGTGAGAGCTGGTTCTTTGGGCAGTTTGTGGTACTTTCAATATTCTGGGCCAGCACAGTAATTCTAGAACCTCCATTCTTCTTCAGTCTTCATGATCCAATGTCCACCTCCCACAGGCATCTGAAGCCATTGAAAACGGCTTGGATCAGCGTACCTTAGTACTACCTTAGTGCCTTAGTCCTTGCTTTTCAAAGATGCTTTAAAGAGATCTTGTGCAGCTGATTTACCCACGGCAATTGGACTTTTGATCTTTTGACCGCTGCTTCTGTGAGCATTGATCGTGGATCTCAGCGAGGGGAAATCCTTGCCAACTTCCACCTTTTCTCCACCGACGTGACCTACTGGTCCACTTGTGAGGATTTGGGCTTGCGTGTGTTTGCCTGGATAGACTAGAGAAACAAATTTATGGCACTCATATATGTAAAAGACAGATCTTATATACAAGAACAATTGACTATTGAGAAAACATCCCAGCCCAGTCCAGATCAAGTGCATAAGTCCGATACTAGCCCATATATCTGATACCAATCTGTAGAGTCTTCTTCAGACTCATGCAACCCATGCGATGATGCTGATGCAGAAAGATCACAGGCCAGTGGGTGGGAAGTCTTGTGGAGCCAACGCCGATGGAAGTGCTGACAGGGGTCTCCACATAGCTTCTCCAGCTCAGGGTACTAGTGTACCTCCATGTATCTTGTCCGCTGCAATGTCTCCCAGGGGATGAGCTGAGAGAGAGTGTCTCCCACCTCCAAGGAGGAAACACCAGAGTTCCCAGAATCCTCAGGAGAAGGCCATGCTCACCCAGAAGCCTTAATGGCTATGATCCAATTGACAGACTAGACTCCACCCCTTCATTCTTAATCCTCTCAAGTCCCCAAATGACACCAGATTATGTAACTACCACACTTAAAAAAATCATTTTATTGGGGGCTCATACAACTCATCACAATCCATATATATATCCATTGTATGCCAAGCACATTTGTACATTTGTTGCCATCATCAATCTCAAAACATTTTCTGGGCTGAGCCCTGGTGATGTAGTGTTTTGTGCGCGGGACTGCGGCCCCCTGGGTTGGAGGTTCAAATCCAGCAGTAAGGCTGGACCTCCTCCCACCACCAGAGGGCAGTGATGCCCCCAAAATAAACAACCAAAAAAACAAAAATGTTTTCTTTCTACTTAAGCCCTTGGTATTAACTCCTCATATTTCCTCATATTTCTTCATATTCCTCATAACTCCTCTCTGCCCTCTCATGAACTCTTGATAATTTATAAATTAACATCATTTTATCATATCATACAGTGTCTGATGTCCTTTACCCACTTTCCTATTGTCCGTACCTCTGGGAGGAAGTTATGTGTAGACCCTTGCAATTGGTTCCCCCTTTCTACTCCACTTTCCCTCCACCCTCCCGGTATCACCACTCTCACCACTGGTCCTGAAAGAATCATCTATCCTGGATTTCCCATGTTTCCAGTTCTTATCTGTACCAGTGTACATCCTCTGGTCTAGTGGGATTTGTAAGGTAGAATTGGGATCATGATAGTCAAGGGAGGAAGCATTGTTCCTACACTGTACCTTGACTGGCTCATTGCCTCCCTGCGACTTCTCTGTAATGGGATGTTGCTTCACCTGTTGATGGGTTTTGTGTCCCCAGGCTCCCCCTCATTTATAATGATATAATTTTTAGTTATTTCATGCCTGATACCCGATCCTTTCGACACCTCATGGTCACACAGGCTGGTGTGCTTTTTCCATGTCGACTTTGTTGCTTCTGAGCTAGATGACTGCTTGTTTACCTTCAAGCCTTTAAGACCCCAGATGCTAAATCTCTTGATAACCGGGCACCGTTAGCTTTCTTCACCTCTTTTGCACGCATGTGTCTTCGGTGATCGTGTCAGGAAGGTGAGCATCTTGGAATGCCAATGTACTAGAACGGTGTGTTCTTGCACCGAGGAGGTTTTTGAGTTCCACACTTTTTTATATTGAATAGCACTCTGTATTGAAGGTTGCCATCCTTGATTTTGATCAGCAAGTGCGTCAAGCCCTCCTCCCTTTCAGCAAGCAAGGGTGTGGCATCTGCGTTTCACAGATAAGCCTTCCTCCAGTCCAGTCCCAATGCCACTTCTCCATATAATCCAGCGCCCCTGATTATTTTCTCAGCACACAGATGGAATAAGTATGGTGAGAGGATACGACCCTTGCGTGCTTCTTGCTAATTAGTAAATGTTACTTAAAGAGGTTAGCTTCACCAAAAGACCACCAGCAGCTCTGTGGAAGAGACCACCCGGCAGTCCTGTCCCACAAGCTTGCAGCCTAACGGGGGCAGTTCTGCCCTGTCACATGGGCTGAAAGAGACTCAGTGCCACACCAGCAAGAGCAGTGCCGCCAGACGACACGGCTCAATGAGGAGAGGGAAGAGAAACAGCAACGGGAAAAAATGGAAGTCAAAGACAGTACAAGTACAGTCTGAGAGCATGCTGTGTGAATGTAGTTTTGCATAGATTATTAGTAATTCAGCTTGTGAGTTGTTAGAAAGAACTTTGTTGAGATAATCATTCATGTACCTAACATTCCTCCTTTCAAAGGGTAGACTTCAGGGATCTGTAGTCATTCACAGAGTTAGGAAACCATCACCACTGCCTAGTTGTAAAACACCCCTATCATCTCCATCCCTCCCAAGAAAAGATAAAACTTTCACACTAGTATTCACTCTCTGTATCCCTCTCTCCTAGTCTCTAATCGACTTCGTGTCCCCAGATTTATTCTGGACACTTGGTATAAATGGAGCCATGCAACCTGGGGCTTTTTGTGCTGAGCTTCTGTCATACAACGTTTCAGAGTTCCTGTGTCCGCCTTTCTCAACCCATCATTCCTTTAGATTGTGAAATCCCAGTCTTTTCTTGTTGACCTCTTCCTGAGTTGAAGGGCATGTGGGTTGCTTCTAATTTGGGGATGACGCTCCTGAGAGTGTTCGTGCACGGACTTTTGTGTGGACGTAGCTTTCCTGTTCCTTGGGTTTGGCTCGCCGATCGCGGTAACCGTCTGTCTGACTTTTGACGGGGAGCGTCTCGCTATGTTCCAAAGCAGCCGACCAGTGCGTAGTCCCACCAGCAGTGGCATGGGCTCCAGGTTGTCCACGTCCGTGCCAGTGCTCGTTAGGGTCTGTCGCCATTCTGGTGGGTGTGGAGTGGTTTTGATTCGAATTTCCCGACTGACTTACGACGTCGAGCGGCTTCTCCAAATGTCTGGACAAATCTGTTGCCTGTTTTGAAATTGGGTTGTCTTTTTGCTTCATGCCATTTGTTGTGTTGTAAGATTTTTTTTTTTTTTTTTGCTTTTGGGAACAACACGGCTCCATCCAAATTGAACCTGGTTTATAAGAGCAAGACTCGAGATGTCTGGTGGGAAATGGTGCCTGGTGCGGAGACCCAGTCCCTTTTGGAAGCAAACCGGACAACTCTGATTCCTTTATAACCCACCTCTGGGTTCCATCTTAAATTGTATGATCGGCACGATGGTGGCATGTGGGCTCCATCTGTAACCCAGGAAGGGGGCCTGTCTGGGAGAGAATTTGGAAGAGAAAAGGTCTTCAAAGGGCCTCCCCCGGGCTGCACCTGTCTCGTCGTAGCCCCTCAGGGTCTGGCCACTCTTCCAAGGTCTCCTGAGATGCACCAGCGTTTCCTGGTCTTCCTGTTGTCCCAGCTCTGTGTGACTTCCCTGCGCCGTCCCTCAGGCTCAAGATGTCCCTGTTTTTTCTTACAGATGCCAGAGGAGTGCACACGCTTTCTGCTCGAGCCTGGAACCTGCTGCGTCCCGGGCCCCTTCTGTTGGCAACGGGCGGTGGCTATGCAGGGTACCGGCAGTATGTAAAGTACAGGGAGCAGGAGTTGGAGAGGCTGGGACTGGAAATTCCACTCAAACTTGCTGGTGAATGGGAGGTAGGAAGAAAGTGGAGCCGCCTCGGGGCCTCATCCAGCAGAGCTCTGTATGGCTTTTGAAATTGCCCCAGAGTTGAGAGGTTTGAAAAAGTGAAATGTACCTTCCGAGAGATCCCTGAGTCTGGAAGCGAAACCTTCGGAGAAGGCATTTCAAATGAGAAGACATGAGCTAATACTTAAATAAGAATCCTCTGGCTTAGAGTTGATTCCAACCCAGAGCCACCCTATAAGACAAGAAATAATTGCCTCTGTGCATTTCTGAGACTCTTAATGGGAATAGAAAGCCTGTCAGACTGGCCCTCTGTCCCCAGACCTAGACTCTCTCCCCGAGCGCTCTCAGGGATATTTCCTGCTGCTGAAACCGTCAGGTGGCAGACTCCTGACCCTTCCTGCCCTTCTCAGTCTGACAGACCCTCTCTCTGGTTTAAAACTGGTAGACGTTTGTGATGTGGATTAGTACTCACTAGGAACCAGATTGAAGTAGTGAAATTCCTTGATCAAATCTCTCCTTGCTCTAAATGGGTCCCCGTCTGCCCCGGATACGAACATGGTAGCTGCATTCTGCGTTGCAGTTGGGCCACGTGTGACTGCCCCTTGCGTTGGTGCTTCCTGGGGCCCAGTCCCATGGCTGGCTTAGAGTGGACACTCAGTCAGTGTCAAACTGGAGGATAAAGGTGGAACTTTGTAAGCTGGCTTCTCGTCATTAAAATATACCACGTGGTAAAAACTGGAATACCACAGGACCCAAGATAGGTTTCCAATCGCCTGGACAGAAGGGGAGGGGAGATTGGAGGCTTCAAGGGATTTGGGAATGGTGACTTGGGGTTGCCTTTCTGTCCACGTCATTGCATCCATCCAGTTCAGGCCAAGACCAAGAGTTTCCGACCGTGACTTCTCAGTATTGTGTGACCGGGGCCTCATCGATTTATGGCCAGCTTTTACTATGCTGCGAGGGGACTATCCTGGAACTCAACTCTCAGAGCCCTACCAGCTCTCCTGCATGTTGGTTAGCCCGGAGCACCCTATGCTACATTTAGCTTTCACCCAAAGCTCTCTCTTGACTTCCCCCTCCCCCCCAATAGAATCTAGTGGAAGGACTTCACTGGATTTCTTTTCTTGTTTTTTTTTTTTTGGGGGGGGGCATCACTGCCCTCTGGTGGTAGGAGTAGGTGACCCAGCCTTGCTGCTGGAATTGAACCTCCAACCCAGTGGGCCGCAGTCCAGCACACAACCACTACGCCACCGGGGCTCAGCCCTCCCCTGGATTTCTATCAGTAAAAGTAACATAGTCATCTGGCTGTGCAGATGCTGAGGGGTTTTTTACCCTAACCACATGTGCCTCTGAGGCTGCTCTTTGCCTGTTTGCACATCTTTAACTGTGAATGCCCTTTATTGACTTTTTACAATAGACCTCTCAGAGACTAGGACCCCAGTGTGCCTGACTGAGGTCACTCTTCCTCACCTCGCCCAGGTTCGTCCTGTTTGGGAGCCCTCTCGCAGACTCCTCCTGACGGAGAGCGGGTCGGCATGCCCCTGAGACCTGGCGCCTCACAGCCCAGAGAAGGCAGGCTGGCACCTGCTGCTGGTTCCTGCTAGAATTGAGGTGATGAGATGATTCTCTCTCTCTCTTTTTTTTTTATTTTGGCATCACTGCTCTCCGGTGGTGGGAGTAGGAGGCCCAGCCTTGCTGCTGGAATTGAACCTCCAACCCAGTGGGCCGCAGTCTCACGCACAACCACTACGCCACCAGGGCTCAGCCGAGATGATTCTCTTTTACCAAGTAAATTAAAGATATATATATATTGGGGGATTCTTAAAGCTCCGATCACAATGCATCCATCCATCCATTGTGTCAAGCACCTTTGTGCATTTGTTGCCATCATTTGCAAAACATTTCCTTTCCGGGGCTGAGCCCTGGTGGCGTAGTGGTTGCGCACGGGACTGCGACCCACTGGGACGGAGGTTCAATTCCAGCAGTGGGGCTGGGCCTCCTACTCCCACCGCCGGAGAGCAGTGATGCCAAAAAGAAAAAAAGAAAAAAAACATTTCCTTTCGACTTGAGCCCTTGGTATCAGCGCCTCACTTTTTCCTTCCCTCCCCCACCCTCCCTCCCTCATGAACCCTTAATAATTTTTTTTTTCAGGTATCACTGCCCTCAGGTGGTGGGAGTAGGAGGCCCAGCCTTTGCTCCTGTGAGCCGGAATTGAACCTCCATCCCAGTGGGCCGCAGTCCGAACCCTTAATAATTTAAAAATTATTTTTCTCCAGGTCTTACACTGACCGCTATCTCCCTTCACCCACTTTTCTGTGGTTCATCCCCCTGGGGTAGTGGTGGTTATGTGTCAATCATTGTGATCAATTCTCCTCATCTGCCCCCACCCTGCCCCTGGACTCCTGGCATCGTTACTCTCATTATTGGTCCTGAGGGGTTTATCTGTCCTGGATTCCCTGTGTTTTTCAGCTCTGCTCTGTACCCGGGTACGTGCTCTGGTCTAGTCGGATGTGTAACTTAGACTTGGAATCATGATGGGGTGGTGGAGGCAGGGTGGGTGTGGAGGAAGAAGCATTACAGAAATAGAGGAAAGCTGTATGTTTCACTAGTACCATACTGCACCCTGACTGACTCATCTCTCCCTTGTGACCCTTCCATGAGGGGATTTCCAATGATCTACAGACTAAAGACCTTTCATTTTTACTTTCATTTCCTCGTCGTTGTTGCTGTTGTTGAGTGCATGCACAGCTGAAAGCGCACACGTTCACCCAACCTAGGTGTGACCTTGACCCCATTCTTCGACTCTCAACCATTTGCAGCCTGCTCTGCGGCTCGTCCTCCCCTTGGACAGAAACGCACGACTGTCTAAGACTTCGCTCTTCTTCTGTAGTTGCTATGATCGGTGCGATCTTTTGTAGACCGTCCTCAGACCGGGACACTCAAAGCCGGCATTGTCTTACTCGTCAGGCACAACCGTTTATTGGGTGGCATTTTCAGGATCTCTCAGAGATGCATGTGAGGTCAATGTTGCCTTTCTCCTTCACAGGCACTGGCCTAGGGCAGCAGTTCTCAACCTGTGGGTCGCGACCCCTTTGGGGGTGGGGGGTCGAAGGACCCTTTCCCAGGGGTCGCCCGATTCCTCACAGTAGCAAGATGACAGTGATGAATTAGCAAGGAACATAGTTTTATGGTTGGGGGGGTCACCCCCGCATAAGGGCACGAGGAAGGTGGAGAACCACTGTCCTAGGGGCTTCTTTTGGTCCGCATACCCACAGGAAGCCTAAAATAAATAAATCCATGTTCTCAGAAATTTATTTTGGGCCAGAGAAGCTTCAGGCTACCCCGTTGTACCCCACCCGTGGAGCTCAGTCGTGGCGCTTTCTGTTGGAACAGTTCCAAGGGACTGTCCTCCACCCTTGTAGAGGAGGGTTTTATGACGAGCCTAGCAGCTCACTGGGGGGACAGGGCAGATCTCAAAGCAGACGGATGCCTTGAAGCCCCATGTCCTTTTCACAAGGACGCCGGACACATGATGTTGCGAGTGAGGAGTTGAGGCAGCAGCAGTGCAGTGTGGAGGCAAGCTACCAGCTGCCAGCCTGCTCTATCGTGGAAGCCCCTCCTTTCTACAAGGATGTACGCATTGCAAGCAAGAGAAGTGTAGAAATGGTGCAAGGCCAGACCTTTGGAAACAGAAAGAACCGAGAAGGAAGGAGAGTAAACATCAGACCAGGCCTGATTCCTGTGAGGCCAAGCTCAGACCCACCTCCTCTCTCCGGTCTCCTCCAATTCTGACAGTCGCTGGTCATTCACTGCAGTGGTCACCTCGACCTCATGGGCTTATCTGGGAAGTAATGGTGTCTGTCTGTGGGTCTGGAAGGATTTGGGGACTCAGAAGTAACAGGAACAACTCAAGATATGGTTTCCGGCCAGGACAGCTTCTTCTTGCCCTCTGCTGCAGGACCCTGCTCTCGGGGCCTTTGGGGCAAGTGTTTCAGCTTCTTGTTCTGTGGTCAGCAAGTCTCAGCACAGCCATTTCACTTGGGGCTCCCGGTTCCTGACGCCTCTGTCGCTCCTGTTTCTGCTGCCCTGCCATCTCTCATGGTCTCCAGTGTTACAACTCCTGCCCCCTCTCTGTTTCCCTGTGTCTCCCTTTAAGCCTAGTGTGTGGTTGATTTGGTGACAAAAGAAAGAAGGGAGGGGTGGGGGGAGGAAGAAAGGAAAGAAAAGGTAGAAAACAGTTTCAAAGATTTATATCAGAGTTCCTGGGAGGGAAGGGAGAGCAGAGAAAGGGGCTAGAGCGTCCTGAGCTCCCAGGGGAGGTTCATGGGGGTCCCCATTTGGGACCCCTCAAAGTCACACTGTCCAGGCGAGAGGGGGAGAGTTTTATAGCCAGAGTCTGGGGGGAGGGAGTAGCTGGGGGATTTTCCACGGTAACTTTGCTGCCTGCAGTTCCGGAGCTAAGCAGCAGCGTTCAAAGGTTCCATAATGGTTAGTCTTCTGCATGCTTCTCCTGAAGGCCACGGAATGGGGGGAGAAGGAGCGGGGCCCGGGAACTCTGGCTTCTGGGATCGTCCTTGAAATGTTTTCACCAGCTCGCTCTCCTCCTTGCTCTCCTGCCCTGCTGAGGGACACGCCTGCCGGACACCTGCGGGATGGCAGAGCTGCCTCATCTCCTCCTTGCGCACTTCGTTTGCAGGCTCAAACCCCCACAGAGGTGCCATGCTTCTTCATTTACATTAGCGGCAGCGCCCCCTTACCTTAGTGGGTGTGCACGTACCTTATTTACACTGCCCACCCAGTCATCCTTCGAGAGTCACAGAGATGCTGGCAGGAGGGGGCCCCTGGGGTAGTTCCCCGCTCTGGCAGGTGCCTGGTTCCCAGAGGACGCGTAGTCCTAGCAGCCTCCGGCATCGCATGCTTGAAGACTTCAACCCTGGCCTTCCCCTCATTCTTGCAACAGCAGGGAAGAGCTGTCGCCTCACGATGTCTCTCCTCTCCTGTGACTTCACCCAGAGGAAGTGGTGCCGTCGCACCAGGACGTCGTGTCCTGCGGACAGTTCCTTCTTCGCCTCGGCAGAGGCATGGAGATAGTGAGCGCTCCCGTCCCGGCCCTTGTTTCTTGCCGTCTTCTATCCCGAGAACAAACCGTTGGGGAAGCAGCTATGAGAATGATACGCGTGGCCCTTATCCAGGAGGCAGTGTGTTGTGGAGATAACTTTTGTGCCTTATTTCCCGTGGTTTTTTTTTGTTTTGTTTTGTTTTTGGAAGGGGAGTGTTGCTTGAACATGGTCACTTTTTGGACATTTATCAAGAGAATATAACAGATGCCAGGAGCCCCGGGGGGCAGAGGGGGTTATGCGTTGGGCTGCTAACCGCAAGGTCAGTGGTTCGAAATCACCGTCCGCTCCACAGGAGAGAGGTGAGGCTTTCTGCTCCTGTGCCTATTGACAATCTCAGAAACCCGCCGGGACAGTTCTCCTGTGCCCTCCCCGGCCTCTGCGAGTCGCAATCAATCCCAGGGAGGGAGGGAGGGAGGGAGGGAGGCAGGGGATGTGAAATGTGCCCGACACTGCTTCAGGCTCCGGGGAGAGATTAAGGGAGAGACACATCCACCCCTGCCCTCCAGGAGAGTTAGAGAGGCACTGCCATTCTCTGAGGGGCCTCTCCTCACAGGGGCTCCGGCTCTGGTACTGGCTCCTTTACGGCAATAAAGAGACTGTTCGAATCCATTGATATGCAGAGAGAACTTTCTGGAGTGCCCCCTTTCTGTGCTGCTAGCTGGACTCACACCCGGGGAGGGAAGGTGGTTGGGGTGGGGGTGGGGGGTCTCTACGTCCTTTGAATCTCTGGAATCCTGGAGGTTTACCTTTGTCACTTGGCCATGAGATCAGAGCCGGTGCAGGTGGGGCAGAGTTCGCCCCGGGGACTCAGTGGAGTCTGTCGGCCTGCTTCTCTGCTCTGAGGGGGGCCCAGTCCCTGAGGGTGGGTGGAGACTGCAGCCCTGGAAGGAGGGCCGTGTGGAGGGAGCCTGGGACAGTGGTAGGGAGATTTGAGCTCTGCGCTCCCCCTCCGGTGTGACTGTGAACAAGTTGTTTCCATGATCTGGGTTCTCTTTTGGCAGATTTAAGAAAATGTCTCTAAAAGTATCGGTTGCTCTTAAGATTTAAGTTCTTTTTCTGGTGGACAAAAACTGGTGGAAGGAATGAAGCCCAGTCCCAGCGTCTTGAGGCTTACTCAAGTTCTGTAGCGTATAACCAAGTAGCCTGAGCAGAGCTAATTTTACTTCTTCGGTTAGGAAAATCAGGCCCACGGCCATTGCGCTGACTCCCACGCACTGTGACCCTGCGCGGGGTTGTACTTTACCTTCTAGTCGGTTCTGACTAGATTGAAACACAGCCTGTGTGCTACAGATTGAAACACAGCCTGTCCCCGACTCACCACCGAGTCCGTGTGCCAACCCATGGTGGGGCCAGCATGGAACCCCATCAGGGTGAGAGCCTTTGTCTCTTTCACTGACCCTGCGATAGCAAGCATGATGTGGTTTCCCAGGGACTGCTCTCTCCTGACAACATGGCCAAAGTCCATGTGACAAAGCCTGGTCATCTTGCTTCTTGGAAACATTCTAGCTGTACTTCTTCCAAGACTTATTTGTTTGTTCTTTTGGGAGTCCACAATACTTCGATATTCTTTGCCAGTACTCTAATGCATTCGAATGCATCCATTCTTCGGTCTTCCTTTTTCAGTGTTCCACTTTCACATTCATTGGAGGCGATTGAAGATACCATGGCTTTGATCAGGCGCACTCGAGTCCTCAGGTATCCACCTTGCTTCCCAACACTTCCTTGAGGTCTTGTGCAGGGAACAACAAGTGACCCAAAATCAGTGACAAGGAGGGTGTAAAAGGCCTGGTAGGGCTTGAACAAGGGCAATGTAACTGAGAGGAATTACTGGACCCCAAATGAAGGCTGAGCATGATAGTGGGACAAGAGGAAAGGAAAAGGAAATAGAGGAAAAACTAGGAGACCCAAGGCACTTTTAGAGGTCTAATTACAGGCGTGTACATATGTAAGTATATTTATATCTGATGATGTACTCCTTTAAGGCAAGAATACTTTGTTCTATTAAACTGGCATTCCATGATGCTCACCTTCCCAACACGGTCACTGAAGACTAAGTGGGTGCGTAAGCAAATGTGGTGAAGAAAGCTGATGGTGCCCAGCGGTCAAAAGATACAGCATCTGGGGTCTTAAAGATTTGAAGTTAAACAAGCGGCCATCTAGCTCAGAAGCAACAAAGCCCACATGGAAGAAGTCGAAGGCAAATGTTTTGAGAATGATGATGGCAACCAATGTACAAATGTGCTTGACACAATGGGTGTAATTATGGTTTTTGTAAGAGTTGTACGAGCTCTCAATAAAATGATTTAAAAAATGAAAATGGGGCTGAGCCCCGGTGGCGTAGTGGTTGTGCGCGGGACTGCGGCCCACTGGGACAGAGGTTCAATTCCAGCAGTGGGGCTGGGCCTCCAACTCCCACCACCGGAGAGCAGTGATGCCCCCCCCCCCAAAAAAAATGAAAATGAAAAAAATACCTTGATTGCTGCCTCTGAGAATACAAGCAAGACGAAATCCTTGATCATTTCAACCTTGACTTCATTTATCATGATGTCACCTGTTGGTCCAGTTATGAGACTTTGGGCTTTCTTTACTGTGAGTTGGAATCCATACTGAAGGCTGCAGTCCTCGGTCTTCCTCAGCAAGTGCTTCAAGCCTGCCTTACTTTCTGCAAGCGAAGTTGTATGTCTGCCTATCGCACATGGTTGAAGAAGCCTTCCTCTGAACCTCACACTGCCTTCTTCTCCACCTAGTCCAGTTTGTCTCATTATTTCCTCAGCATACAGATCGAATGGTTATGGAAAGAGGACACAGCGTTGATGAAAACCTTCCCTGATCTTAAACCTGGCAGTATTCCCAGGCTCCATGCACACTACTGCCTCTTACGTGTTCACTACTGACAATTAAGTGCTCTGGAAGTCTCTTCTCACAACTGTGTTAGGATCCCCGCAGTCCCATGCCTTGGCATGATCATTGCAACAAGTCGTCATCTTTCTGGTCGTCTCTGCTTTCAGCCAAGATCCACCTGACATCCACAATGATACCCTTGCTCTGCAGTTTCAGAGTCCAGCTGGACACCCTGGCAGCTCCCTGCCCATGTGCAGCCACGACCATTGTTGAATGATCTTCAACAAGAGTCTATTTGTAAGTGATAGTAATGCTATGATCTGATCATTTCTGTTGGGTGACCTTTCTCTGGAATGGGGACGAATGTGGAACTCTTCCAGTCAGTTGGCCAGGTAACTATCTTCCAAATGAACCTGGCATAGGCCAGTGAGTGCTACCAGAGCTTCATCAGCTTGTTTAAACACTTCAATCAATAGTCCATCCTTTCTTGGAGCCTCATTTCTTGCGAACGCCTTCACTGCATCCTGGACTGCACTTCCTTCTGTCCCATTGGTCCTTATCATATGCTCCCTCCTGAAGTTATGCAATGTCGACCAGCCCTTTGTGGCACGGTGACTCTGTGTATTCTTTCCATCTTCTTCTGATGCTTCCTGTGTCATTCAATATTTTGCCTTTATCGTTTCAGTCTTGCAATTTTTTTCTTTTTTAGGCATCACTGCCCTCAGGTGGTGGGAGTAGGAGGCCCAGCCTTTGCTCCTGTGGAGCCGGAATTGAACCTCCATCCCAGTGGGCCGCAGTCCCGTGCACAACCACTACGCCACCAGGGCTCAGCCCTCAGTCTTGCAATGTGAGGTGTGATTTTTTTTTTCTTGTCCTTTCAGTTTAAGATATGCAGAGTCGGTTCTCCCTTTTTTCTTTTTTTTTTTTTTGGGGTGGGGCATCACTGCTCTCCAGTGGTGGGAGTAGGAAGCCCAGCCCCACTGCTGGAATTGAACCTCCATCCCAGTGGGCCGCAGTCCCGCACACAACCACTATGCCACCGGGGCTCAGCACCCCCCCTTTTTTTTTATTCTAACTCTAAGTCTTTGCAAATTTCAGTATAACATTTTACTTGTCTTCTCCCGCTGCCCTTCACCGTGTTCTGTTCGGCTGTTAACTTCATTAGTTCTTCCTTTGTTCTTAGTTATTCTCAGCCCACTAAGAGCAACTTTCAGGGTCTCTGCTGGTATCCACTTTAGATCATTTCCTTATTTCCTGCCATTTTTGTTTGTTTGTTTGTTTTTGGCATCACTGCTCTCCGGTGGTGGGAGTAGGAGGCCCAGCCCCACTGCTGGAATTGAACCTCCATCCCAGTGGGCCGCAGTCCCGCGCACAACCACTACGCCACCGGGGCTCAGCCCCCAAATCTATTCTGTAGATGTTCTTGAAATTCCAGTGAGATGGCCTCCAGGTCGGTAGAATTGAAATCTCCAGGACTTGTTTTCATTTTCTTCACCTTTATCCTGAACTCACAGATGAGTGACTAATGGTCTGTCAGTGGGCTGCACGACTCAGCCCCTGGCCTGGGTTGAGCGCTGATGTCGAGCTTCTCCATCTTGTCTTCCCCCAGACAGAGTCCACTTGATTTCTGTGCATTCTCTGTGGAGAAGTCCGTGTGTTTAGTCGCCTTGTGTATAGTTGTGTGTAGTTGTCGAAGGGAGGTGTCAGCGAGGAGGACGCCTTTCATCTTGCAAAATTCTGGTGAGGGATCTTTGTTTCTATCACCAAGACCCCTTTTCCCCACTACTGCTTCTTCCTCTTTGTGTCCAACTTTTGCATTTCAGTTACCAGTAATTATCAATGCAGCTTGAAGGCACTTGGGTCAATTTCAGATTGACAGCATCGGTAGAATTCCTCAATTACTTTGTGTGTTTTTTTTTGGGGGGGGGGCGGGCATCACCGCCCTCTGGTGGGAGTAGGAGGCCCAACCTTGCTCCTGGAGAGCTGCTGTTGGATTTGAACGGCCAACCCAGTGGGCCGCAGTCCCACACTCAACCACTACGTCACGGGCGCTCAGCCCGTCCTCGATTTCTTCATCACTCGCTTTCGTGGTTGGTGCATGCATTTGGATTCCTCGAATGCTGGTAGACATCATCCTGTCACAGGCCGCATCGCCCTTTGTGATGCCGAACGCAAAGCCATTCTTGGTGAGCCATATGACTTTCCGCTGGAAGATAACCAGTGCCAGCCCATTCAGCTGAGCCTGGGGTTTCAATCTTATCTGCTCCACTTAGTTTTTGATGACTTCCAGTGTTCCTAGATTCATGCTCCACGCACCCCAAGTTCTGATTTGTAGGAGATTTCGACAACTGGTTCTTGTTTTGAGATATGCCCTCTCAGCGAGTGAAGCCCCGGATGTCTTTACTCCCCCAGGCTCTATTCCAGCTGCGTCTTCAGCATGGCCAGTCAGCTCTGCCCCAGTCAGGCCTGGAGTGCCTTCTGACCCGAGGAGAGCTCACCTTCTCCCCCTCTCGCTGACAGTTCTCTGAAGCTACGTGTAAGGTTTTCAGCGCCTCCTTCCTTAGATGCGGACGACCTATATCCTGTCTGCAGTCTGTCCTTAGTCTGGAAGCTCCCCTGACACCTGTTCATTCTGGGTGACCCTGCTGGCATTTGAAATAGGAGTGACATAGCTTCCAGCAACACCACAAGACCCGTCACCACCGTGCAAGTGGTGGGTGGCTCTGAATACGGTCGGAAACGCTTCCAGGAGCAGAGAGCCTCACCGTGTCCCTGATAAGCAGCGGATGCCTGCGAGCCAGCACCTTGCCCTTTGTACATTGACCTGACGTGCCACCAAGTGTCGGGAAGCACTAGTCAGAAACACCTGGAGTTCCTAGGGTGGAAATAGCCTTGTTATTTCCTGTTTATAATGTTTAGTTTGTTGTTGTTTAATCAGAAAGCACTACAAGTCCTGAAGAGGACAGCGAAATGGCCCATAATCCTATCATTCCTGGGAAGCCACAGTTAATGTTGTCCAAGCTTTGGGCGGGGCTTCTGCTTACTCTGAGGTTTAGGCTCCGGCTTTATTTTTAACCACTTGTTTTTCTTTTAAATGATACATGAGGATCAAAATTCAAATAGTTGATTAACTTTAATATAATAATAAGTCTAACATTCTCACTTCCTAATCTTATTCTAGAAGCAAGTACTTTAAAGAGTTTATGGCCTGTCTCCCCTACTCCCCTCTCCCCCAATTCTCCATACATACACCTGCTCTGTCACTCTGCTGATTTCATTTTTAAAGGTGCAATGCAATGATTTTTGGTGAATGTAGACACTTGTGTGTCCACTCCACCCAAAAGGTGGGAGAACATTTCTGTCACCCCAGAAAGCTCCTCAGGTCCCCGGAACGCCCACAGCCAGCCGTCATTCCAGGCAGTCGGTGCTTTGCTCCCCTCCATGATAGACTTTTGAACCATCTCATGTAAATCATGCCTGGCGTATTTCACCCAGGCCATTCGTTTTGAGACTCCTCCATGGTATTGGAAATGTCTTCTTCCTTATTGCCGAAAAGTACTTTATTGCATAGATGTACACCAAGTGCATCATTCACAATTATAGTCTTTACTACAATTTTTAAAAATTGCTTCTCGTGTTTTACTGCTGCGAATAAAGCCAATCAGAATAATTGCACAGAAGTCTTTGGGTCACCTTCGACTGCTCCCCACACTCACTCCCGCCCCTCTCCTTTCTTATCTCAATGCCAGAGAACCAAGGACAGGTCCTGTGCTCACATGCATACGTGTTGCTTTGTACGAAACAATGAAGCGGTTTTGATAGTGGCTGTTCCATTTTTCTTTCCCACTTGAAATATATGAGAGTTCTTGTGAACTTGCTCAATTCATTCGTGAAATTGAGTGGCTTTGTGTAGACACTTCCATTGTGGTTTTCCCCATTTTTTCTAGAAGTTTCATGAAGTTCATGGGCATCTTCCAATTCTCTCATTAAGCCCCTATTTCCTTCAAGCCCCTGAACATACTGTGTTTTCTAATATGAGGATATGTCAAAAAGTTTTGCTCCCGGGTTATCTGTGCATACCTGCAGGTGTTTGTTCCAAAGACAATGTGTTAAAACATGTCTCTGTGATCCCTGGAGGGCAGCAAACAAGCTCCCTCCGTAGCACACCAGTCTTAAGCCTGCTAAACTGCCTTCATTAAAAAGAGGTCCTGTCAAAACAGTGCTGGCGGCGGGAGTGGGGGGGTGGGGTGGGGGGGCAGAGGATCTGTTGGGCCATTTACTGTCAAGGCAGAGAAGTCAGGGCAGCCCTGAATATAAATGTTATGGTGACGGTCTAGGGACACTCATAGGACACAGAATGAGCAAAAGAACTTATTGTGAAGAAATGTTAAGACAATGGAAAATGGCACTGGGGAATAAAGGGCCAGGAAAGGGGCCCCGAGGACTTTTTCCATCACAACAGTGCGCCTGCCCCTTCTCCAAGGGCTGTCTGACGAGAATCCCCACGGGAAACCTCACCCCATCCACTCTCCAGCCCTGATCTTGCCCTTCAGATTTCTCGTGGCTCCCCAGGCTCAAAGTCCACGGAAGAGGCACATAATTTGAGTTCCTCAGGGAGGCCCAAGCTGCTGTTTGGATGCGGTGGACACTGGAATTAGAGGCAAGGGCTAGAGGGATGAAGCACCACCTTGAGAAGGGCCTCCACCTAGAGGCAGGATCTTCACGCCACAGTAGCTTCACGTTTGGATGTTGTTTGTTAGATAACACTTTTCACTGATTCTGTACCAACACTTTTTCACTAATCCTCCTATGTTTTCCTTTGCTTGGAGTTATTTGGAAGCATACTGCAAACTCCGGGGGGGGGGGGGGGGCTTTGCCCTGCATGTGTACGTGTTAGCGGTGCTGTTTTGATGCCTGTCTGGCAGGGGAGCAGCAGTGGACGGAGGCCTGAGAGCCAAGAGCAGCTGGTGCGTGTCCTCCGTCCCTCCCCGTGTTAGCACAGGTTTCCAGCCTCTGGAATCGAAGATGATCGGGTGAGAGATTCCAGTTCGTGAAAAGGCATAAGGACAAGCCAGACTCTTTCTAAACAGGATCCTGGGACCGGCCCTGCGTCTGCATTGCACGTGGAGCGTCCCTCTGGGCCCTGGCGATGAGACACTGGGCACTATGGAGTGTGCGAACTCTCTCAGTGCTGTGTGTAGCTTTGATGTTCTCATCTCTTAACTCCCATGTAAAGTTGTTCGCGGTCAAACGAGAATGAAGTGATGCCGGGTCCCGTGAAGGCATGGGGTAGGCCACCCACTGTCATTGTCACTGCCTTCTGTCCAGTTGGTGCCCGTCACAAGGTGGCCCCACCCACCCACCTGTCTCTCAGATTGTTTTCTCCGACTCTCAGAAGAGACGTCCAGGCTAATTCACCGCCGCCTCTCATAGTCTGGCCGCAGCAGAGGCAGACGCAGGCGTCCCCAGGCGGCCTTGGCGGCAGCTCACGAGGTACACTGCCAAGGAACTGAGCCTGGGCCCTCCCACAAGGCAGGTGCGACTGCCACCTCCGAACCACAGTGGCCCCTCTCTCACATTGGAGGGGGAAGAGGAAGGGCGGCCTACTCCCAGAGAGAGTCACAGCTTCAGAAACCCACGGGGCGGGTATGTTCTTTCTTCCCTGCCCTACATGGGTCCGAAAGGTGGACATTGACTTGATGGCAGTGATTTCTAGCTATTCGGTATAGAGTAGGTGCCGAGAAAACAATTGTTGATATTAAAATGGGTGCGTAGTCAGCGCGCAGGGAAGTAGATTCTGCTGACGAAGGTCCCCGTGAACTCCTGGCGTGATTTGTTCACGCTGCCGGATGGATCAGCAGGGCAGGGCCTGGCTGGGGCCTCGTGGCCTGGTTCTAGGCTAGGGGACAGCCTCGGAGGGCTCAGGACCTTCCTTCCCTGCATAGATGCAGAACGGAGCATGCGAGTGTGCAGGTTTAGCTGAGCTGGGGCCCAGGCCACGCCCCAGACGCCAGCCCCAGGCGCCGCCTCTGTTCTTGTGAGAGCTCTGTGCTGGCTCAGTGGGAGCTGCCTCGCTTGGCCCGTGGCCAGGGAATGGAATTGAGGACTGTGCCTGAGGATATGGGGAACTGAAATGATACCTTTGAGATAGAAGGGTTCCCTCCGGGCCCTGCAGCCACCTGTCTGCTGGGATCCCCCCTACCAGAAGCACGTACAGGTTCATCCCAGTCAGACTCTAGGGCTGCCGGCCTCTCAATTCTGGCGTCAGTCACTACAGATGTAGGTTGAATAACAAACACTTTTTTTTTTTTTGAGGCTTGAAACATTATTGCTTTTTATCAGTAGCTTTATGTGATCCTTGTTCCTTGGGGAATTTGAAACATTTATGTGAGAGTGAACAACTAAGAATGTATCAACAAGTTACTGCTGCAACATTGTATGCAGGATTTAAAACCATCCCAGCACTGATGGTTGTCAGTGCCCTCACAGGGCAGAGGCATCAGGGAAACCATGGAGGCAGGACCACAGGGCCAGAGTGGGGGGACAGCCACCTGCTGAACACGAGAGGGGAGCTTCTCAGAAAATCTTGCCCATGCAAGCCGCTCTCATTTGCCTGGGCTTCCTGCCCAGACTTTCGGGAGGCCGATGACCTGACTGCAACGTCTGGTGCTGACTGGAGGACACCATCCATCATGTGCCTTCCCAACCCAGGGAGGGAGGATCCGCCTGGAGCTCCTGCAACCGTGGTGGGGAGGAGCTCAGGAACTCAAACCACCGGGAGGATGCCCCATCTCCCTCAGGACTCAGCCCTGAAGACCTCTGGTCCCCCCCAGGACGGGAGGTGGAAAGGATTGTGTGTCTGGAAGTAAAATTTACCAGCGGTCCCTCCCCACGCCCCCCAGAAATTCATTTGCTAATTTCTTTGTGGGTAGTGATGAGGGCTAGTTGTTAGGGCAGACAACTAGGAAGTGTGTGAGTTTTCTGAGCCACGAATCCATTGTTAAAGCAGAGAGAAATTTAAAAGGTACATCGTAGATGTGGCGCATCCGGGCAGAGAGAATATGAAAGTTCCAGTGGCCGCTCAACAAATGGAAAGTAGAGGTGGGGGAGAACCCCAGCAGTTCTAGGCCCGTGGGTCTGACTCGGGCTTGCTTTCCTGATGCCACAGAGTCCGTGTCTCCCTTGTGGAAGCCCAGGCTCTGGGGAAGTCGGCCTGGTTTCCTGGACATTACTAGTTCTGGAATTTGTGGCTGCTCAGATGTGTGTCCCCACCTTCCAGTGCCTTCCTTCCTCCTTAATCTCATCTCACACGGCTCTGTGCGGAGCAGGGCATGACGAAGTTAGGGGTACCAGACCCGCTTCCCACTTCCTCCTGGTGAGGTGCCTGGACCTCCACGAAGGTACCTCGCTCCTCCTTCCTGCTCTGCTCTAGGGTTTGCGGAGGACTCAGCTGGCTCCAGCCGGGAATTGGTGTGGGATGTGTCTGCACCCCCTTGTGCCTTGTTAAAGGCAGCCTGGACTACCTGCCCTCCCTCCACCTGGTAGGCCCCCAGGTGTCCAACTGCACCGTGTACATGGCTGGAGGAGCAAATGGGGGCACCACAGCCTCCCTCAGACCCGGAGTTTGTCTGTTCCTTTTCGCAGCTCTGTTCTGCGCTTCCAAAGCAGCCCGGTGGCTGTTGGGTGGGTGTTGGCCTGCCGCTGCACGCTGCAGAAAGATGGACAGGCTGGGAACCCTGCACTGCACACGGTTGCTGTGACTTGAAGTGAATAAGGGAGAGCACAGAGGAAGCCAGGCGTTTGAATCATGGTGTCACCGAGGCCCCTTGGCACTCCCACGTGGCACTCCCACGGACTGCCAGAAGGACAGGCAGACCCGTCGGGGACGGAGTATAACCCGAACAGTCCTGGAAGCGAGAATGGAGAGGCTTTGCCTCAGATGTCGGACCTGTTAGCAGGCGAGGCCAGTCCTCGGGAAGAAGATCATGTGTTAGAGCAGAGGGCGCTGAGGGCAGTGCAGGGACGGGGCTGTGTGTTCTTCTGTTGTGCTTGCGGCTGTGAATAGAACCGGACCAGTCGGCAGCTATCGACCCCTTGGACTGGCAGTGGATTTGAGATTTTTTTCGACATATTTTGGCCCAGAGGTTTTGTCTGTTAGGGTAGGGATGGTTGCTTGAAGGAGGGGCGTGAGGGGCTGACGGTTTGAGGAGGGGTGAGGGGTGGAGTCAGGACTGAGCCTGGAGAGTGGTTGGAACCTGGTACGGCCCCTTGGTCCCCTGCAAGCCGAGCCCAGAGCCGGCCCCGCCTGTGAGCCCGAGGGGGATAGGCCCGCGCCCCCACCCCCGCAGGAGATGTCACCCAAGGGGCTCCGGCCCATCTCTCCCTCCACCCCCCACCCCCCAGGCCGCACCTCCTCTTAAAGGGGAACTCCAAGGGAGGGGCTGGAGAGAGGAGGTCCCTAACGGAGACCAGGCCACCCGGAGTGACGGCACCGAGCCCCGCCTGCCTGTCCCCGCCTCTGCAGCCTGAGAACTGGAAGCTTCCGGGAGACACTGCCCGGCTCCACACTGGGGGCCCTTCCAGCCCTGGGGGTGCCGGACTCTCGGTCGGGCGCGGAAGCAGACGGGGGCCTGCGGAAGTGGACTAGAGAGTTTGGACCAAGTTTGGGACTTCTCCAGCCCCACGCGGGTCACGGGGTGCCGGGTGAGCCGACTTCCTCCATCCTCGGCGCCCCGCCGGGAGAAGGGGAGTGATGGCCGGGCGGGCTGGGCCACCCGGGGCTCCTCAGGGAGGGGAGGGAGCGGCGCCGCCTTCGTGGGACTGGGGAGGTGGCGGGCTGACACCCCGGGACCAACGCCTTTGGAAGCCTTCGCTCCGGGCCGAGGGTGGGGCTCGGCCCCCTTGCTCTGAGCCTTCTCTGCCCCGGACGCCTCGCCCGTTTCCATTACCGACGTTCACGTTCACGTGGCGGGTGAAAGTTTCGTTGGTCGGCTGAGTCTCGCAGCGGGGGTGGGCGCCTGGGAGGAAGGGGGGGTGGCTTGGGGGCCACAACGTGGCTTCAGTGGCTTCGGGGAGGGGGCGGGGGAGGACCCTGCACCCGGAGGCGTTTCCACTCTGGGGAGGGGGCGCCCCTTCTCGGGTGCCTGGGGCTGCACGCGCTCTCCGGTTTGGGGAGGGGTGGGGTGTTCGGGGGGCTGGCAGGGTGGTGAAGACTTGCGATCTCCCCACCCCAGCCCCCTGCCCTGGGATGCCTTGGGACTGAGGCGGAAAGCTGACTTAGCGCCCAGGGATGGCCGGCCTGAGTCCTCCCCGTCCCGCTCACTCTAACTGCCCCGTGCCTTCCGTTGGAATGTTCCATTCCAGTGGGGGGGGGGGGGGGGGAGCATTTGTCTCCAAGCCCACCTCCCCGGGGGTGGACGGAGACACCGCAGCTGCTGCTGAGGTGCGGTGGTGCGAAGCCCCAGAACAGCTTGTCCTCCCCTTGGAGCAGAGCCTCTCCCTGACGGTCCCCCCCGCCCGCCCCCCCAGGTGGGGATGCCTTCCCGGGCTGAGAGAGCCTCTGTTCGTCCATCTTGTCTGTGCGCTGGCCGTTTGGAGAGTTGGGGCTGGGGTTTCTGAGCAGAGATCAGAGCCCTGTGATCCGCGCCTGGGGGCTGGAGAGGGTGGGCGGGAGGTGGGCGGCAACCGAACCTTCCCATCCCCTTTCCAGAGGAGGAAGCAGGGGGGCTGTGACTGCTGGGCCTTCACTGCGCCTCCGCTCTCCTGTTCCAGGTGGCTGGCCTTTGCGGTCCAGTGCGCCCAGGTGGTAGCGCACCACCCAGCCCAGTGGTTCTCAACCTGTGGGCCGCCCGATTCATAACAGTAGCAAAATGACAGTTATGAAGTAGCAACGAACATAATGTTCTGGTGTGTGTGGGGGGGGGGGGGGGCTCACCACCACATAAGGAACTGTATGAAAGGGTAGAGGCATTAGGAGGAAGAGGGAGAACCACTGACTAGCAGGATCTTGGTCCAGACCAGGGTGTGGGGCAGGTTTGTCACAGGTAGGGAGGAGGAAGCAAGGAAGCGGGGGAAACCTCGGCCCCTCCACTCCCCCTCGGGCAGCTCTCCTCTCCATTCCCTGGTAACCCCTTGCTGCCCAGGGACGAGCTTGGGAGGTGGCTGATCCTCCCAGCTCAGGCTTGCATCTTAGAAAGAGGGACACAAGTGATGGGGGAGGGCGAGGGCTGCAGAGCCCTCAGGGCAGTACTTGGGGTCTCCCCAGACAGGCAGCCCCCTCGAGGGCTTCTTAGGGGCTTGTCTGGCAGGGCAGGCCGCAGGAGAGCAGGGCTGGAGCCTGCTAGGCCCCTGCCGGTGCTCACTGTGGGGAGTGCAATGTGGGGTTCCCCGAGGCAGAATGGGCCTGTCTGCGGGCCTTTTATGCCAGGAGCTGCAGCTCCCTGAGCCATACCCGCCTGCACCCCCCACCCTCACCCCAGCTCCAGGACCACTTGCCTTCCTCTTCCAAATCTTGATGTGCTCCGCCCCAGCCCAGCGCCAGTCCCAGCCCCCTTCTTAAGACCCCCGCGCGTGCCTGTGTCCCTATGCACACCTTCCAACTTCTGCGTGGGGAGGATCTCACTGTGAAGCAAGTGCGCAGTAGGCATGGACGTTGCAGTGGGGCGGTTAGCAGGAACCCAGCCCTGTCCTCTGGACTCAAGGGAAGTTTACAGGTGCCCCCGAGGGCTGGCCGAGACCTGGTGGCGGGCCCACCAGGCATGGCCCCTCCATGGATCAAGGGGTTGCTCTCAGCCTGGGAAGGTGAGCTTGGGTGGGAGGGTCTGGACTGACCCCGACTGGGTGGACCAGGCCTCGCGACATTCTTTGGCAGAAATCCATGCTTCTGCCCACTTGTGGGGAGGTCCAGTGCCCTGGCCGAGAGGCCCCCAGCATACATGGTGATTCAGCACAGCGCCTGCTCGCCGGGGTCTTTTTCATCATCGTGGGGCCAAGGTCTGAAGAGGGTGACCAGCACCTGTCCCCATGCCGGGGTGCTGTTTGGATTGGAGGGCTGCCGGGCAGCCTCCTGTCAGCCCACATTCTGGCTCAGAGATTGCTGGGGACAGAGATAACAGCTCTCAGGAGTGTTTGCTCTTCTGCCCCCTGCGGACCTCTCCCTGGGCCCTAGTAGCGCCGGCCTCCAGCTGGGTGTGCAGTTGCAGAAAGCCCGGCAGGCAGATAGCCAGGCAGGCCAGGGCCCAAGTGCTGGCCTGAAGCCTGGCTGGGAAGCCCCCAGGCTGCTAGCTCGGGCGCTGCTTCCTTCAGCCTCGCCCTC